>CABHPQ010165420.1:0-12194 GCA_902168405.1 Peromyscus aztecus | reverse complement strand
CCTCCTCCTCCTCCTCCTCCTCCTCCTCCTCCTCCTCCTCACTTCTTTTCTCTAAGGAAATGTTTAGTAGCGATCAGTATGTGGGATTTATGGGGGTTGGGGCTGCTCTGGCTGCTTCAGGGCTGGGAGTTGAGATCACAGGAGCTGGGTTCCCCCTCATCTGCAGTGGCCCCGAGGAGACTAATGTGCCAGTTTTGCCCTATGGCAGGTTGGATTCTCTTGCTGATAGTTCCCTGGGGACTCTCCCCTCAGGACTGTGCTGGGACCATGCTGCCACTCTCAGCTCTGTGGCTCCTCTCTTTGTGCTCCATGCCAACCCTTCTGCCTTGCATTCCAGAATCTGTTCTTAAACTGGGTACAATACAATTGATTAGGATTTATTTATCTCAATTACAATCACAGTTGAGTTTTGTTTCTTAGAAATTATACTCTGGTCCCCTTGATTGGAGTTTTGAGTGTTCCCAGTCCCTTCAGTCACACATCTGCAATCTTTTGGGTTATTTTCAGATGGCTTAATTCACGCATATTGATGGCTTTACTGGTGGTATCTTGACAGGCAGATGTGCTTCTGAGTGGCTCTGGGTACCACAGTCACTGCCACGTTTTCTCCATGTGTGGTGACAATCTTACCTCTGAGTAGGAATACCTGCTGTCTTCAAAGGATACACACAATACCTCCACAAAGGAGAGACTGGAAAATATGCTTTCACATTCTCCCCCCTCCCCCCATCCTGAAAGTGGAAGGTATTTTGAGTGAAAATTGGGCCAGAAGTGTCAGAAGCATACAGAGGCAGGAGACCTGGCTCATGAAGAGTGCAAATCCCTATCCTCCTTTGTCAATTTAGGTGCACAGAACAAAGAAATAGTTTGAATACTGTGGTGGTTTGAATGAGAATGGCCCCCATAGGCTTTTATGTTTGAATGCTTGGTCCCCAGGCAGTGGAACTATTTGAGTAAGATTAGGATGTGTGGCCTTGTTGGAGGAGGTGTATCACCAGAGATGGGCTTTGAGGTTTCAAAAGCCCATGCCGGGGGTCAATGTCTCTCTCTCTTTGCCTGCTGCCTTTGGATCAGGATGTAAAGCTCTCAGCTACTGCTTTAGTGCTATGTCTGCTTCCTGACATGATGATCATGGGCTAACCCTCTAAAACTGTAAGCAGATCCCCAATTAAATGCTTTCTTTTATAAGAGTTGTCTTGGTCATGGTGTTTCTTCACACCAATAGAGCAGTGACTAAGACAAATACTCAGGGACAACTTCACAGGTGATGATATCCAGCCCAGCATCTCTGTCTTCCTGGGCTTATGCTAACCTAGCTTTACTTGGCTTAGTCCCCACATTTCTTCTTATATTTTAACCAACTGCCACTTTATCTTGTTAGTAGTTACTTTTTTCTTGTGATTGTGTTGAATGGAAAACCATGTTGAAATAACAGTCCTCCCCTGTCCTTCAGGGGCTATGCATGCATTACAGTGTCTGGTCTTTTTCTCTGCTCACTTTTCTTCCTCACCTGGTTCAGACAGCTGTGTGTACATAACTCTTTATCACATGGTCAAAATGTTATCCTGCCTCCCACAGTATCCATGTTTATTCACAAGTCTTCAGGCCCAGCCTGCTCCCCACTGAGGGTTCGCCGCACTCGTTCTTACTCTTATGTGTTATCTGCTTTCAGCACTTGAACTTGACCTGCTGAGCTGCCCTTCAGAAGATCGACCCAGAGTGGGAGATATATAGATGGGCTAATTGCACAGGAGGGAGGGAAGTTTATCCCTCAGAGCAAGCTCAGCTCTCTTGAGGTCAAGGCTATTGTAAATGCTTGTGAAGTGCTGTCTGGAGAGAATGAGCTTGTAATTGCCCCATTTCCACATGTCCAGTGGGCGTCAGAGGGAGGAGCTGTCATTGTGGCAGTATGATAACTAGAGGTCATTTTTATCCAGTGCCAAATGGAGTTGTGAGTCTTTTCTCTTTTTAATGTGGATCAGTCACTGTTTTTATGGCTGCACTTGTTTCAACATTCTTATAACTCACTTGGCTTGTTGGCAGAGCGGGGTGTTGCAGACTGAAAATTATTAGGAGTATTTTCCCTTCAAGTGGATTGTCTTGTATACTTTATTCCAGGCTGTCTGTCATCAGTACTCAGTATAACCTGATGTGTGGTAGGCAAGGGAAGGGGCTGGATTTGCTTGTCACTTCTTGGCCTGTTTCTCAAGATGTGAGCAATTCATGAGCTACCTAGTGGGCATGTGGTATACTAGTGCCCCACCATTTTCATGGAGAAAAGATTCAACAATGTTCCTCCATGGCTCAAACAACAAATTATAAAAATTTAGTCTGATTTGGACCCATGACATCTGTAGTCTAAGATCTATTTCAGGGCAACCACATCTGATACAATGATGGAGTGTGGGCTACAGATGAGCAACTTTAGAGAGCTTGTTGCTTTTCCTCATTAATATCTTTCCTGAACTTAAAAGGCTTAACTCATTATTATAAGTCTTCAGTAATGAAGGAATAAGTCAGGGAGTTCAGGCTATCTTGGTAGAAGGTGAACCCAAAAATTTCACAGTGTTTTCTTAGTCTCTATATCCACCCAGACCAGAAAGGGGTTAATGATGCTGTGGAGATTTAGATATACTAGCATAGAAGTCAATGGTAAATGGGTTCCTTATTTACTATTTGGCTATATTTGTAAGTTTCTTCTAATTCTGTCATAATATTTAGATGTAGCTTTCATGTATGCCCATTAATAAACCATGTATTTTTTCTCTCAGAAGAGAAAAAGAATTGTCTTAGAAAATTGCGACTTCCAGAGATGGGAGTTGTAGGCAATTTGCTTTTGTAGAGATAGAGCCAAGCTGTTCAGGAACTGAACACATTGCTGTGACATGTAACATGAGGAACAAAGTTGGAATGATGAGTTATAAAGATGGCTTCTGCTGGCAATCACTGTCATGGAAGAAAAAAAATCTTTTCTCTAAAACCAAACTCCCTACCATGCCATCCACTTAGAGCACTTGGAAATGAAAGCACAAAATATTCACTGTGCATGGTCTACTCTTATGGAATATTATTTTAAGATGTGTTATATTTATTTATGCTATGGAACATTTGTTTTAATGATACAGAGATGTGTTACATTCTTCTATGCTGCATTTGTTTAACTCTGTGAAGCTATGTTACTTTGCCTGTCTAAAACACCTGATTGGTCTAATAAAGAGCTGAATGGCTAATTAGCAAGACAGGAGAAAGGATAGACAAGAATGGCAGGCAGAGAGAATAAATAGGAGAAGAAATCTGGGAAAAAAGAGATCTAGGAGTGAGAGAAGGAGGAAGACTTCAGGGTCCAGCTACACAGCTACACAACAAGCCTCGGAGTAAGAAGTAAAGAAAGGTATACAGAAATAGAGAAAGATAAAAGTCCAGAGCCAAAGGGTAGATTGGATAATTTAAGTTAAGAAAAGCTGGCTAGAAACAATCCAAGCTAAGGCTGGACATTTATAATTAAGAATAAGCGTGATTTAGAATGATTTATCATGATTAAGAATGTGCATAATTTATTTGGGAGTTGAACAGCGGGCCCCCAAAAGAGCCAAAGAGTAAAGAGTAAGAGTAAAAAAAGTTTTTTTTTTTTAACTGAAAAACAAAAACTACACTCTACAAGGCATGGTAAACAACCAAAACAAACAAAACAACAAGGAGTGTAGTTTTTATTTAACATTATGTAACAGTGTTAGATCAAGATCACACATAAAAGGTTACCTGAAATGCCAATGATTGCCAAGAAAAGGAAATTCCAGGTCTACAAATCCTAACATGGAGTGTGTGTGTGTGTGTGGCGGAGGGGGGGGGTGAAGGCATGGGGGAGGGGACTCAAAGTTCTACCTTTAGATGAGGAGGAATATTGGCAATTGACAGCTGCTGGGAACTTTCTTTAAGAATGTATGTATCCCTTGATAGACTGATCACAGTCCAGGTGAAGACCACATATCCAAGAATATATGGGCAGTACAAACTGGACTTGATGGACATTAAAACAAGAAAATAATACAAAATCAGGCAGTATGGGGGAAGGATCCGGGAGAAATTGGAGGAGGGGTGAATAAGATTGAAGCACATTTGTATGAACTCTTTGAGAGAGAGAGAGAGAGAGAGAGAGAGAGAGAGAGAGAGAGAGAGAGAGAGAGAATTCTAGGTCTAGAGAGCTTACTCTGTTGGAGGATGGAAAAGGAATAAGGGGAACCCAGTGATATTGGCTCAGTAGGACTCAGTCTAGTCCAGCCAGATGTCTTCTCCACACAGATGTCTTCTCTAAAGAAACCCTCACTGTTCATGTGGCTGAGCTTTTAAAATGTATATAAAGCAATAGCAGACCAATATTCTTTACTATGTGCCTTGAGTTTATTTTCACAAAGTGCAGAGTGATTCTTTTAGAAGCTGGGTTTTCCATTTGCTGATAGCCCCCATGATTGACTGCCACCAGTTCTCATTTCACTGAGCATGAAACCAGTCTTTACAACAGCCTACAGCAACTGCCTTCCCTTGACTCCTCCCACTCTGGCCTTGTATTCTGCTGTGGATATCGCTCTATATGCTGTGAATGTGTTGCTCTGATTGATAAATAAAATGCTGATTGGCCAGTACCTAGACAGGAAGTATAGTATAGGTGGAATAAAAAGAGAGAATTCTGGGAAGAGGAAGGCTGAGTCAGGAGTCACCAGCCAGACACAGAGGAAGCAAGATGTGAAGGCAGGACTGAGGAAAGGTACCAAGCCATGTGGCTAAACATAAATAAGAATTATGGGTTAATTTAAGTGTAAGAGCTAGTCAATAGCTAGCCTGAGCTAATGGCCAAACAGTTTTAATTAATATAGGCCTCTGTGTGTTTATTCGGGTCCAAGTGGCTGTGGAACCAGCAGGTGAGAGATTTGTCCTGACCCCGGGCCAGGCAGGACACAGGAAAACTTCAGCTACAGTATTCTATAGTTCTTCTTGCTTATCTTGTTACCCTGATGTTCTCAAAGGTTACAGACAAATCTGGCCACCTCTCTTTACAGATGTATCTGACTCAACTCATCATCTTTGTCAAGTCTCAAATGCCACCTTCTCATGGAGGCCATACCCTCTATGTAAGCTCTAACTTCCAAGTCACCACCAAATCTGTATTCTCAACCTGCTTTTCCCTGCTCCCACACCCTGTGGGGCCACACGGCTTGGTAATATACCACATAGGTACATCTGCCTCTTGCCTTAATGAATGCATGGCTTCCATGGGTAAGGACAGGGCCAGGCATAGTACAGGATCTCATTAGGTATTCACCAAATAGAGAACAGGGAGTGTATTGGTGACCATCTTGGTTCTCTCTGCTAAAACAATGTGAGGGTAGACATGCTTATTTTTCTATCTAAGACTTTCCCTATCACCCTAACAGGATTTTGTCCGTATGACCCTAACACTTCTTCCCTAGTCTGCTCCATCAGGTATAGAACAAGCATTTTCAGAATGTAAAGTCTTTGCTGTGGCAAGGGTTTCACAAACAAGAAGAAAGCTTTCAGTTTCATCCGATCTCTCACATCAGCTAAGAGCTGTTTTGTATTCTGTATACATTGATGATACTGTTAGTCTTAGCTGATTTCCTGTTGCTGTGGTAAAAAAACAAAACAAAACAAAACAAAACAAAACACCAAACCAAAACAAAACAAACAAAAATCCTTGACAAAAGCAGCTTCAGAGAGAAAGGGGTTATTTTGTCTTCAATCTTGTTAAGGTTCTCGAGAAATCCCACAAAAGACCACCAGTCACATATGCAATCAACAAGAACATTTAATTTCTTGAGAATAAAAATTCTTGCATGCTGGAGTCAAACCATCTGATAAAGTGGCAAAATGGCGACCCTGAGAAAAGTTCACAGGCTCCTTTTAAGCAGGATTAGGGGAATTCCATCTGTGGTTAAGTGTACTTTGAAGGGATTGGGTACAGACCCTTACTGGTATATTTTATGATTGGCTCATGACATTTGGTCAGCAACTGTGGATGCAGTGTCAGGGGTCTGTTTGACTGAAAATAGCAAGAACAGGTCCTGCTTGTGGCCAGGTAGAAACCTGATTGGACATACTTCCTGAGGGTCTGATTGAAGCCAGACATGAGTCAACATAGGATGGTGGGGTAATATGGGGCAGAGATCTTAGCAAACTGGCCCCTGGAAAAAAGCAAGCAAGCAAGCAAGCAAGCAAGCAAACAAACAACAACAACAACAACAACAAACAGATGGCCCCATTAGGGTCAGTCCTGTTATAAGAGGGGATGGACACTTCAGTTTTCAAGGATAAAGTCCACCATGTTGGGACATTCTGTAGAAGGAGCGTGAGGTAGCTGGTCCTATTGCATCTGCTGTCAGGGAGCAGAGAATGAGGATGTTTGTGTTCAGTTTGCTTTCTCCTACTTTATAGAGTCTGGGATTCCAACCCAGGCAATGGTGCCAACCAGGAAATGTTGCCCCAAACAGCATGGGAGGGTCTTTCCAACTCAATTAGCTTAATCAAGATACTCCTCCATGGGCACATCCAGATACTGTCTCCAAGATGATTCTAGACTTAGTCAAGTTGGCAGTTGAACTTAACCAGAACACTGAACCACTGAAAAGTCCAATATTAACTAGCAAATATGTATAATCAGAAAGGGTTTTCACCTTGAAAACTGTGCCCTAGAGTCCATTCTTCTCCTCTCCTTTCTTCTCCTCCTCCCCCTCCTCCTCTTCTTCCTTCTCCCCAACCTCCCCTTCTCTCCCCTTCCCATCTTCTTCTGGATTTATGGATAGGATCTTGCTGTGTGGCTTAAGTTGACCTTAAACTCATGATCTTTCTGCCTCCATCTCTCAGAGCTGGGTTTAGTGATGCACAGTACCATTCCTGGTGATTTCATTCTTTTTAATTAAACTTGCTTAAGAAATACTTTGGCAAAGCTATAGCTTGACCCATTCTTGCTGCTAGGTACATAGCTTTGACTGACATTCTTGTGGCTTAGGAGTCTACCTAATTGTGGATGAAATTTGTGGATTTTTGTACTAGAAATATTTTTTTTACTTGTCCTAGAAGCATTCAAGGGTCCACTCTCTGTTTTGAAATTTTCAATTTCATGTCCACCTCTAGCAAGCCTCCTACAGGGTGAGTCCTGCAGAAGTGAGGGGTGAACTGCTAAGAGAATTTCAGTCTTCTCCTGTGGATTTTTCTTTGTCTGTGTCAGCTCTGCAGATTCACTTGCCCAGCCTCTAGAATCAGGACATGCACTCTTATGGAGTCCCCTTTGCAACCTCTATCGATGCTGTGTTGGATTTTTGGTACTTTCATTGTTACTTTCTGCTTTTATGCCCTAGAAAGTTATAGTTGAGTGAATCATAGAGGTTAATGAATTCTGATGATATAATACTAACAACTAAAATGGATATTTGTTAAGTATAAACAAACATTGGCACCCAAATAAGATGAAATATATTAGAACCAGCTTTGCCCTATATTAACTGGATGGTTAGCTGGTGCAAATCACAAATCCATCTTTTTCCTATGTGGACATACTTTAAAAATACAAGAATTTCTGTGAAAATCTCAGTCAATACATTTTAAATGGGTAATGTGGTTAAATTGGTAAAGATGTTGTGGCTGCTTTAGCCCTGAAACTTCCAGATTGCCTGTAGACAAGGAAGTCTCAAGCCTGATGAACATTGCTCTGTCCCCTGGCCATTGGGAAGTGTCCTCCAGGAACACAGACCCTCAGGTCCTATCCAGACTTCCTGCCTAGTTTTAATAAGATCCTTAGTTTATCTAAGTACATACTAAAATTAAAGAAGCCCTCCCACACACCCCTTCGGAATAAGAAGGGCAGGAGGAGGGCTAGCTTGTTTACTACAGAAAAAGCAACAACTGGACTTTGAAGGAAGGAAATAAACACTTAGAATGGGCAAATACTGTCAGACCAATAGCCATCTCTCCACTTTCACATGGTGTGAACTGTGGGGTGAGAGTGGGGACAGTTCTCACTGAAGATCTGAGTGGCGACTGAAGGCACTTAGAAAACATACATCCAAGGTGTACCGAGCCAGAGTTGAGCCAAATTCGGATGCATTTTTCAGCTTTTGATCTGGTATTAATGAAAGGAGACAATTTGAAGTGGTATGTTGGATGACATTGTTGCTCAATCATGGGGCCTCAAAGGGAGCGGATATTTTTCTTTCTTCTTTTGTTCAGGCGGCAGCTGTGGCTCCCTAAAATGCTATCCCAAATGTGTTGCATGCCAAAGATTTAGAAGTTGATGATTCGCAGGTTTTGTGAATTGGAGCTTTTGGTTCTGGAGTTAGCAGCTGAAGTTTGGAATTAGAATGAAAATTTCGGTAGCAACCCCATCAACCTGTGGTGGCTTTTTACTTGGATGCTCCCCCTAGCCCCAGGTCACATGACCACACATCTACCATGTGACTCTCTTGGGTTCTTCTCTTCTCCTGAACTATCTATCCTCTCTGATTTTGAAATCTTTGACATGCTAACTCCCAATTGCTCTAGGAAGCCTCTGATGCTTTTTCTGCAAAGAGTTGATGCCTCTCCCTTCTGGAGGCTCCTATCAGCTCCCAGTTGTTGTTGTTTTATGTAAGTCTCTATTGTTCTATTTGCCAATAAAGACTTGGGAGTCATATGTTGGGGTGAAAACCTGCTAGCTCAGAGAGACCAAGAAGCAACCAGCTAACCTTTCTTTTTGGCCAAGACCCAACAAGAGGGTTTCTCTCCAGCTGTGTCCCAAACAAACAAAATCCCTCAAAGCTCCAAACCCCTCCCTACTCCTTCCTGTGCAGCTCTCTATCTGTCTTTCTGGCCCCTCTGTACTCTCTATAATTAATTCCTGTCAACTTGTTGCTGGCTCTGCCCCCTGGCTCCAAGGATGATTTTATTAACACAGTCTTGGGTTTCACAGTTCGATCAAATATCCCACAACACCTGGTTCTCAATGTTGTTTGCACAGTAGAATAACCTGGGGAGCTTTGAAAAATATTCCTGGATTTGGGCCACAGTCTGGCTTGATTCTGAAGCTCCAGTGGGTGGGAACCATGCATTAATAGTTTTAGAAGCTCGCCTGGTTGGTCCAATGTGCAGGCCTAATGGTGAGCCAGGACCATGATACTTTCCTGTTATGGCTCCACTTAAGCCTAACGTTTCTAAGGATTACAGAAAGAATGCCATTTTCACTTTATTGCTATACCCAGATCAGAACTCTCTAGAAGTCCACAACAATTTTCGTCTCTCTGTTCCCTTATAGCAATTAGCAGTTAGTCCAGTGAGCCCATACTGTCTCTTTTCAACCCTGGTGGAACCCTTGTGTGACCCTGGTCACAGGGTGTGTGACTACTGCCACTTTGATGCTGTCACTGCCTTCCATTGGTGAACTCAGCATCAGGGGGTGGGGAAATCAGGTCTGTATATGCTGAGATGGGGAGATGCAATCTTTATCATTAAACAAAGAATGTGCTTTTACTGCAAGAAGTACTTCATGGGATGCACGGCTACAGAGCCCTTTTGTACATCCAGGAGCTTTGTATTGTGAATACTGCATAACAAGCCAGCCTCAATGCCAGTGACTATTAAAACAGTAGTCCATAGTTACTTTTCTACAGTTTCTGTGGATCAGGAATCAGGGAACAGCTTCACTGGGTGGCTCTGGCTCATGGGCTTTCATAGGTTGTAGTCAAATGACACCTGGGACTGTCATTAAAGGAGGATCCCTTCCAAACTGGCTCACTCATATGGTGAAGGGTTGTGCTGGACATTGGCAAGCAGCCACATTTCCATGCCACATAAACTTCTCTACATGACTATTGTTGTAGGATAGCTGATTTTCTATAGTGTTAAGACCTAAGACTACCTGGCAGAGGCTGAAATGATTTGTGATTATGAATTATTGTATCCACAATCTCCTGTTGGCTATGTAGGCTAATTTAGGAAGATACAACACAAGAACTTTGTAGCAGTACTTTCTCGTTGGGACTGCCAGCCTGCAAATAATGACATGGAGACTTATTATTAATTATAAAAGCTTGGCCTTAGCTTAGGCTTGTTCCTAACTAGCTGTTATAACTCCAATTAACCCATATTTTTAAATCTACATTATTCCACAAGGCTCATTACCTCATCTCTATACTGCCTGTCTTGCTTCCTCCGTGTCTGGCTGATGACTCTACCTTTCTTCTTCCCAGAGTTCTCTGTCTGCCCAGAAGTACCTCCTATACTCTCCTACCTAGCTATTTGTTGCTCAGCTCTTTATTACACCAAATCATAGCAATACATTTTTACACAGTGTACAAATATCCCACAACAGAACTTAATTTTTGTTTTTGACAGGAGTTGTCAACCAAATACTTGTGTTTGAGACTTGAGACTCCACAAGATGGGCATGTAATATGAGCTAGCTGACCCAATAACTGCCCAGAACTGAGCAGGAGGCACAAGATGACCAATCACAGAATTCTTAGGATTTTACTAGTGTAATTAGGAAAAAGCAACCCTTAGGGTATAGGAATTACAGGCCATAAGGCTGACCAAAGCCCAGGAATGCTGATGGGCATCCTTGCCATGCCTGGGGCCTACTGAGGTCAAGTTAAAGGGGAGAAGAGAAGGTAGAGAAGTCAGCATCATAAAGCCCTTGTTTGGGTCCTTACCTGCACCAGAGCTAGCTCACTGCCCTCTAGGTTACACAAGGGAGAATTTCCTTTCTGCTGCTAGATTTATGAAGGTTTCTACTACTTAGTGCACCAACTAAGGTTTGACTAATCCAGGCCCTCGGGTCTTCTAGCTCACCCTTTGGCACTGCCCTCTAAGCTGTGCATGGCCATTTATCCTGCATCTGGTCTGAGTGCCATAAACCTCATACTGCTGGGTTGTGTCTGTCCAATGCTCCATCCAATGCTAGTGTTTGAAATGGTCTTGGTGTATACAATATTTTTTTTCCCAGCAGCTTGGCATAGCAGGAAAATACCCATGGAGCTATATTATTCTGGGTTCAAACTTTGCTTCTTCCATTAGTCACCCATGCAATCTTAGACCTTGTCTCCTTGGACCATGCACATAGGCGAGGATCTTAAGATGATGTTTCCAGGGTCTGAAGGATGAAATGAGATAGCATGTGTAGAAAAGCAAGGCCAATGCAAAGGCTCATCCATATTTGCTTCCTTTCCCTCCTGCTGTCATTTTCCCTTTCTTTACTCAGGAGACAGTGCCAGGTACAAGGGAGCCAAAATTTAATTCAGTTTAATTCTGCTTAATCGGCATGTTTTCACGCTTGCCATCTGCTAGATGTGGGTGGAAAACGTGCTTTCCAGAAGGGTTATTTGGCCATTTCCACTAACTGAGAGTTATCTTAGACCAGGCATGGGCTAGGTGAGTGTCCAGTATGGTTTTGTATTGCTTTGGGCCTCATTAGGAGGTGGGAGACACTTAAGTCTGATCTTGGTGTTAAGACCATGCTGAGCCACTCTCCACCCACTGCTCAGTGGGGAGAGGAGTGGAGGTGGATTTCAATATGCAGAGAAGCTGACCGCTATAGTGTGGTAGTTAACTGCTCCATGCTTCTTTACCTTAGGCTGGGGGAGATCCCCTCTCTTCCCTACTCATTGCTAAATTTGAGAAGTCGGTGTGATGAAGCAGGAGATCATGTTTCCAAGTCAATGCACTTCCTGGCCTCTACCATTGCTCCTTCTCCCCAGCCATATTTATCCCATTAATGACTCTCACATTGGCAGTGCCGAACCATGATTATCAGTAGACTATTAACAGGGTTTAATAATTGTTTGTTGAACACAGTGAATGACAGGCTGATGGAAAATATTTACAAAGCATATGGAATCTTCTATGTTAAATAGCTAAGCTTCTTATACCCTCAAACAACACCCCCATACTCAGCCTAACAACTGCTCTGACACGAATAATGGATGCACTTGAATGCTTCTTTGCTGGTCTCAGGTATTTTAAGGGTTTGCTTCAGGACCATCTTCATGAGCATCAGCTCTCCTTGAACTACACTGTAGACAGAGAAGGGTGATGCACTGCAGACAGAGAAGGGTGGTGCACTGCAGACAGAGAAGGGTGATGCACTGCAGACAGAGAAGGGTGACACACTGCAGACAGAGAAGGGTGACTCACTGCAGACAGAGAAGGGTGAC
>CABHPQ010165419.1:8458-44418 GCA_902168405.1 Peromyscus aztecus | reverse complement strand
TCATCCTGGACCACCCACTAACTCACATCTTTCAGACATCTGGTACAGTTCAGCCAGTCCTGGCCCACAGCCTCCCAGACCTGAAACCTTCAAGCTCCACCTAGATGCTTTCTACTATCCATATTCCATGAGCACACCTGACCCCCACCCTCTTCTTCTTACCTTCACTTTCCCCTCTTCTTCCTTCTGGGTTCTTTATGATGAACTTGCCATGTCCATAGAGAACTCCATCATCATGGGGATGTCCATATCCTCAGCAATGGCACAGCCCGGAGAACTCATTCTCTTTTGGTATTCAGCCCTTCTCAATCAGGCATGGACACCAGGGTTGTTTCCAGACTTCTTGATGATTAGAGAACCATGACCCTTAGCACAAGTGAAAAGACAAGGATCCTCTAAGACCAGGGCCAGTGCACCAGACCCACATATAGAGCTACTTCTCCAGAGGGCTGAAGCCTTGGGAAGAAATTATGAACACACTGCCTTCATCTTGAGTTCCATTCCCACCAGCAGAATTGAAATACAAGGATTTTAATTTTTAGACTGTAGTGAGTTGAAAGTGTCAGCACATCTGAATGCAGCCCAGCTCTGGGCATGCCCTTTGAATGGCCTCACAGAAACAAAGCTTGAAATCCCAAGCATTCGGCTGGCTGACCTTGGTGCTTCTAAGTACCAAGCAGTGATTATGTTGTTCAGAATCTTGCTCAAATTTGGGGGCAAAGAGGGGAGGGGCAAGGAAGAATCAATCTCTTAAATAAGTTGAGTCATTTCCCGAGAGAAAAAAAGCCAGGATTACTGGCAAACTAGGAGGCTATTTCGGCTGCAAAATGTAAGGAATTAAATGTTCCCAGGAGCAAGAACTTTCAGATATGTAGCCAATAAATAACAAATACTAGATGACGTACTAAATATAACAACTGTGTCTTTGGTGACGCAGGTTGATGTGAATGTCATCTTTGCCTGGGAAAAGACTGGGAATGATCAGATGTAATTTCCCCTTAGAATGTAAGAGCTAGAACCTGTGTTTATTTGATTATCAAAGTGACAGCTCCCTTATGAAGTCATAATAGACGCATTAATAAGCCTGTTAGAGTTGAGTATTTCTACAAACAGCTGCTTTTCTTCATAGGTAATTTAGAAAACATTAAATGAAGAATGTTTGCTGTCAGATGAGACACCTTGAGGATTTCCTGATCACTTTGAGATCTTAATAATTCCAGGCAAATAACATGTGTGGTGAACATGCTTAAGTCTTGCATTCTCTTTTTCTATTGTCACTTGTATTCAAGTCTCATCCAAAGAAAAAGCACATAGAAATGGATAGAGAGCAGCTAATCTATATATCGAAGGCATCATATTTAGGACTTGGATCATTCATCACCGGCTCGTTGGCAGTAGATGCTAATGGCTTAGTGGCATACCTTGAATGAATTATTGACAGCAAGATTCTTGATCACAATAATAACACTGTTATTATTCCCAACAAAAATATAGTTACTTGTACTGGAACAGCATGTGTGACATTGTATATAAAGCATTGTGGTTGTACTGTTTTGCAAATACCTCTTGACTTGTCTCTAGTAACAGTACCTATCTCTATTATGGAGTTGTGTTAGGATGTTGGGATGGCTAAACTATCCAAGTCTTAGGGCTAATAACATCTTAGGGCAGTGTCTGGCACGTAGTGATTGCGAGAATGTTGAGACTTTTCTAATTTTGACTCTAGAGATCATTACCTTCTTTTAGACTTGTGTCTTCTACTGACCCTGGCAAATTATTAACTGTCTCACAAAGTCTTTTCCTACTTCACATTAAGAGCTAGCTTCTTTGAAAAGCTTGCATACTGAAATCACTTTTCCTAAGGGTATATTTGCTCTAAGTTCACCCATGTCTATTTGATGAGAAAAAAAAAAAACCAATCTAGTTTTTTACTCTAATCAAGCAAATGTTACCACCCACTCACTATTCCCTACGCTTTCTGTCAGACCCATTTCCTACAAATAAAAACACTCTTGATTCTCAGTGCTTTTTCTCCCAGTATGCATCATCTTTTAAATGGTAGCAAATATTATCACCATCTGTTCAGCTGCCCAAACCAGAAATGGAAATCTCATCTTTGCCCTTTTCCCCCTTTTCCCACAACTTTCCCCACCCAAACCTTCTATACACTCATCCCAGCCACCACCGCCTCTTTCTGGCACAAATAGGCTGACTTTCTTCATGGTTTCTCTCATTTCCACTAACCCTCTATTCAGATCTAGTACCTGACTCAGTAGTCAAAGTAGAAGTTTTGAAAAAAAATTAGATCATTCCTTATCCTAAATTAAGTCTCCTCAGAGATTTCCCATCATGTGCTGAATATAATTCAGTCTCATTTTTCTGACCTACAAGCTCGGCTGGTGTGGCCCCGTGGAAGACGGCAGGGAGCCCTCTTCCAATCACTGCAGCTTATTTGTTTCTTAGACGTCAGCTCATGAATATTCCTACACAGTACTTATATTTGTCATCACTTGAGCAACATTAAATTCCATTACTTGTCTATAAGCTCCCTGAGGTCAAGGACTATGTCAATTCTGTTATCACTGTATCTCCAGCGTGTCCCATAATTTCTACCACATGGCATGTACGCAATAGATGTTTTTGTTCATTAAGCAAATGAACTTATCCCAAATTGTAATTAGACCTCATCTTTTCTTATTGAAGTAACATTTTAAAAATTATGAACTGGTGCCTTACAATAGGCATTATCTTTGTGCAAATCTTTACCCATTCTCAGAGACTGAAGTTCTAAGATCCTCGTCACAAGAAGCCTTTGAAAATGATCCTCAGTACTCTACATGTACCCAAACTCTGTAGGTTAATTGTCACAGGTTTTGTTTGGATACAGACCTTCCAACTAGTCTCGCTCCTTCCAAATTGTAAAACATTACGATTTCCAAAATAGCTACTCCAAATCATATATATTCATGAATATTTCACATCTTAAAGTGAAAAGTTAAAGCCAAATGTGTTAATATACATATTTTAAATTTCTCTACCAGCTGCAGTTGAAATTTTTATAGTGATTTGTTTTAAACAGAAAAACATGTTTGGCACGTTTATGAATGATGTAACTGTGAAGATATCTGGTAATAATGATAAAATTCGTATTAGGCTCCTTGTTTTACATGGAGCTGTTTGTCTATTAGGCATCAAAGGGCACTTTGGTAATTTAAGACAAAAAATAACAAAGTTATTGGGGGGAATAAGAAATGTGAAGTCGTGAGAAATGTAATGTGAAATCTGTTTTCATTGAGACTTTACCTTTTATTCTTCATTCTTAAATTTACTCCCCTCTAGAAAGCAAGTCTATTATAGTAGGAAATAAAATGTCTTTAAAGATCTGAGCCATTAGTTTCAGATGGCGATAGTAAGGGTTCTGTAATTGCTAATGAGGCCTTGGATGTTGAATGTCTCAGTGCATCCATTGGGGCCAGCCTCTTGCCTGTTCTACAAGAAGCTGTCACATCAAATTCTTGTCCAGACTCCATGGGCACTTTGATTCCTAAACCTTTCTGAGAAACCTAATCTGAAATCAAAGTCAAGTTTCTTAGATGTGGTCAGACAAGGTCACATTTAAAACAGTCCAGTGAACCCACAGATCAAAGTTGAAAGGTAATGCCTCCCTCCTGAAGTTGGCACAGACTTACCCACCGGCTAACCTTTCAGTTTTGTTTTTTCTTGCCTTTTTCACCTCTTTCCAATGGGCTGGGGGAAATGAGAGCTTTTTCCCTTAAAGAAATAGCTTGAGAGTTTCCTTAAATATCATCTTCACAGAAATTGAACATGGCCATGTTGGCAAAGCACTTTATACTAATGAGTGAATCAGGAGACATTTTACTGAAGGTGTGTTTTACTGTTCTGTAGTGGGACTTCCCTCAGTAAAAAAAAAAAAAAAAGCCATAATAATTTCAGGATCATGAGGTGGCTTTCAGGTTAAATTGTCATGATCTTCCCATGCTGCTGTAGCCACCAACATGCCACACAGGGCTGCTGCTATAATGCATGGGCTTTTTTTTTTTTTTTTAACCACCTTTCTTCTCTGTAAAGCTTTGAGTTACTCTCCAGAATGACTCTGGAAAGAAGGGGGGTAATGGTAACTCTCATTAGATGTGATCTTACCATCACATTACACTTTTTTGTGTTTTTTTTTAATCAAAGTCACTGTGATTAAAAAACAACAACAACCTTGCCGTTGCTTTATATTGCAGTGTTCTGTCTCTTGTGGTCGAGGGCATAAACAACGAAATATTTACTGCTTGGCCAAAGATGGAAGCCATTTAGAGAGTGATTACTGTAAGCACCTTACTAAGCCACATGGGCACAGAAGGTGCCGAGGAGGACGCTGCCCCAGATGGAAGGCTGGCGCATGGAGTCAGGTGAGCAATGCTTCTCTACCCAAACGCTCCCTTCTGTTCCGCCCCATGCCTGACCCCAGCACAGTCAGTCACCTGTGTTTCTCTGCATTGTGTTCATTTTACAAACTAGGAGGACTCTTCACCTGGGCAGGCTGGGTGACCTTGGACAAGCGACTTCAGTGGCGCAGTTGTGAGGTTGAATCTTAGACGGTGATACACCACAGATATCAAACACAAAGTAGCCCTTCGGTATCTGGCTGGTGGCCTTGTGTTATATCATTTACCACTTAGAAAAGCCCAGCTGAGATTGCACTGAGGTGAGCTCTTGTCACCTGACAGGAACTGAGGTTCAGTTTACCTTGGAGGTTCTCGAAGAGAGTACTTTCCTATCACTCTCCCGGTATACCTAAGAGAAACCACCAGGAGGGTGTAGTTTGAATGACCAGTTCAGAGGGTATCTGTCTATCGTGTCAGGGAAGGCATGGCAGCTGGCACAGCACAGCCTGTGAGCCAGCGTGTGGGGGCACAGCTGTTCACATCTTGGCAAACCAGGAAGCAGAGAGACAGAGCTAAAAGTGGGACCAATCTGTAACCCCCAAAGGCAACTTCCAACGACCTCTCTCTCCAGTAGTTACACCTCTCACCCCAAAGGTTCCACAACCTCACAAAACAGCACCACCATTTGTGAACTAAGATGAACCTGGGGGACAGTTCACCTTCAAACCATCGCAGTTGTCAATATAAAATATTCTCTCTGCCTGTTTGCTTCTTTACAGCTGAGATTGGGGACATGAAAGGAGAGTACTCTGTTATTTTGTAGCTGTGCAACATTGAGCGGTTTGTTTGACCTTCCTGAGCCTATTTCATGGGGTTCTTAGGAGGATTTTAGCTCTGCCTCTCTGCCTCCTGACCTACCAATGATCTGCGCAATGAACACCAAGTGCGTTGCTCAGGGGGGGTCCTGAATACAGTAGACTCTCCAGAGTGATATTTTGTTTGGATGAGAGTAATGTACGTATGCTCTAGATGGGGAAGAGAAGAGGAACCCAGGACACCAGTCACAACTTCTTGTTGCAGCTGCAGAAGCAACTTTAAAAGCTGGGCAAATTAAAGTCACTTGCACCTAATCCTTAGAGTAGGTCTCACAACTCCACTGCTGGTGTGTTTTCTCATCGTGGTTTAAGGTACTTGCTTGAAAGTAACAAGGTTCGATTTCTTTGAAAACATTCTATGCTTAATGCTGAGCCTTCTCTCTGCTGATTGGATTCAGCAGGAGCTTTGCAGTCTCCTTCTCCGATGCTGTGGTGACTCATGTCAATGACTCCTAAGGACCAGTAAATACTAGGCTCAAGGTGGGTGGCCTCGGGAAGAATTCTTCCAGCTTTGGATGCAGCCATATTAATACCAGAAGAGCTGAGGATTTTCCATTTCAATATTCTAGTGGAAAATTCCTCTAGAAATCTGAATGCTGCTCAAGCGTCCTTCGCTGACGTCATTGTTCTCTATACCCATGTTCCACTTAACAGAAGAACACAGCACAGTGTAGCCTTCCCCAGCATGGTAGCTTTGTCCCGCTCAAGGCTTGTGTCATAAAGAAACATCTGGGGTTTGCTTGTTGGCTTTAATTTGGCAATCAAAGAATCTGTGTTCTGTCTTCCTCTGGCTTCTGTCGGGGATCATGTCCACGGCAGTATGTCATACTTGTCATCCTCCTTAATGGTTTCTAAGTGGCCATTATCATCTTTTAACTTCCAGCCCTTTTGTTTTTGGAGCTCTTCAGTTCATGCAAAGCCTGCAGCTAACGTTATTTAAGATGTCACACTAATTAGGTTGTCCTCTTGTAGACTTTCATGCTTTGTTACTCTTCATTCTGCTCCGTGCCCTTTTCTTATCTACTTATCTAATGCATTTCCCCCTAGAATATTAAGAGCATGTAAACACCGTACGTCTTAAAGGCCAATTTATTCACTAAAGAGATGCATAAAAGAATCTTTCGCTCCTTGTTAGTAAACACAGACTGAGTTTTACTACGATATCCAGGAGGAGCCTAAAATTGCTTATAGAGCTAGGATGGTTAGGTCTGAAGCCCTTTTTGTTGGTTTGCTCATTTGTTTGTTTTGCAAATATAGATAGTAGTATTATCAAAATGCCTCCCTAGGAAAAACACACACCTGTTCAAGACAATCCCTCAGAATTGATTTGTAGGGGTAAATTATAAAAGGAGGAAAGACCTGAACATCACTGGGCCACTGGCTGATGGAGAAAGATGGTCTGCATGATTAAGGATTATTGGTGCGCTAATTATCTGGCGGTAAACAAGAATATTCCTAAGGCAGTGATATTAAGCAAAAGTAATGAGCCCACTTGCTACAATATTTAAATTTTATATGTGGCCTTTCTATTTTCTGCTAGTAGCTATACTCCAGTCATCTTGTCTTCAAGGTATGAAGAATAATTAGTACAGTTTTTCATCATGTCAAAATGTCTGATGATAAGACACGTTGAATGTTGCCACAGGACTCTACATCCTTAATAATCCTTCCCAAAATGGAGTGTTTTGAGATGTAAAGTGGATGTTTCATTTCTGTATCCTTTGAAATCTTGAAGCTGTAAAGGAACTTCACTTTAAAAAAAATCCTCACTAAAGTCTTAAAGGATTTCTTTTTCACTCAAACGTTCAGGTCCAATTTGTTTGGATGATTTTGATCAAGAGCTAAGGGATGCTGATACAATTTTAAGACAAAATCGCCATTGGGTTCTGGATTCAGCCTGATGCTGTGAAGGCTCAATGTTCTCCTGGGGCCAAAGCCTTCCAGGGTACAGTTTGCTAGGATTAGGCCGATTCTCTAGGAAGCCCTCTCCTACCCCTAAAATGATGGGGGAGAACACACTGGGTGGAAAGTTACACTTCTTTATTCATCAGTCTGAGTTCTCTTCATCAGTTCATTCATCATCACTCCTGAGTCCCTGGCCTTTTTCTCAGTCTAACACCTTTGGGGTCAGGCTGGGCCTTACACACACACCATGGGATGTCTTAATGTACTCCCTTACTGACATAATATGGAACAGAATGCCGTAAAGCCCCGGTGCCTTGGATTCATAAGAATTCATTTTTAAGTGATCTCTGTTGCAAATGTAGAAATGAAACTGGCAGATTGCCCTTCGAATCACCCGCCGTTCTTGGTGTTGACTTTTCCTGTAGTGAGAAGGAAAGCAAGCAGATTGTGGTGTTTGCTTCAGGAGGCTTTTCCCGTGTCTTCTGGTAAATATGCAGCTCGTGCCCTTTGAGAAATTAAGGAAGTGATCATGTGAGTGGTGATGAGAAACAGCGTTGTTTTAATACTTTCTGGTCTCTTGGTTATTTGGGGTTTTATTTGAGCCATGAGCCTTGATGGTGCATCACGGTTTTCATACAAGCTTCTCATCCCAGCTTTTGCTGCTATAGTCTAAAACAGTGCTTCATGGCATCACTGTGATCCCAATTCTAATCCACAGTGGCATTGCCACATTGCCTTGCTAAATTTGATTTTGATTCAAGTTTTGTTTGTTTGTTTGTTTTTCCTTGAGCTGAGGTAATTGTGTCTTGTCTTCACTTTATTTACTTATGGAATATCTACTGGAAAGGCTTATTAAGAAATAAAAGTTATTCTAGAGAAGATGCTTAGCACACTGCTAATGACTCAACCAGAGGTAATCTTGTACCATGTGAGACAATTAGCAATATCTGGAGGAAAAGGGAGAATGCTTCTAAGTGTCTACAGTGCTCAGAGCATCCCTGCAACCTAGAAGCACTTTACTGAGACCCTTATATAGAATCCAGCATATGGGATGCACTCAGTGAAGGTTATTATTTATAGAAGTTGATTTGTATACCCATTTTCAAGTCAGTTCCTGCTTTGAAATGATGGTACCACTGTAATACTAGAAGAAATTGTGTGTGTGGGGAAATCCTTTCTAGTCTTTCAGGTCTATGTTGATTCCCCAAACATGAGGAATTTCACAGATTTTGTTTGTTTGTTTGTTTGTTTTTTTAAATCTATATTAGTGTCAAGTTCCGCTCAAGCCAGTGATTTCTGCAGTCTGGCATTGCACAGCAGGGGACTAAAGGAGGTGAAGCCTGGCTCCCAGCTCAGCAGTTGGCCATGAAAAACATCTCCTTTCACACCCTTTCAAACAGACTGACCTGTCAAGATGATGGGGGGGCACGTTAATAAGGGCGGTGCAGATGGCCTCTGCCTTGGAACTAAAAAGTTCACTGAGCATAACTAGATCGAGGATCGTGCTGGGGACATTCTGGTGCTGGGTTTTTTTTCTCAGGGATTCTGCATGAATTTCTCAGAATTTATCAAGAAAGCTGGCTGTCTCTGCACATAAATGTTGTCGTCCGTGAACCAGTGCAGAAGAATGAAACGCAGTTGCAGGAGACCTCGTTCTGCACAGACATGATGCATTGTCCAGACAGGCAGGGTCTGCACTTCACTCCTCACTGAAGGCATGGTGATAGTCTTTAATTAATAAAAGTATCGTTTCAAAGTTGCCTTCAATATTATGATAATCAAAAGCCAGAACAACATATTATGCGATAAAAATTTCCTGCGTCTTCATTTGTCTTATGCAGAATTGTGAAACATTGTAAGAAGTGACTGTTAAAACTGTAGATACTTACTTAGTACCTTACCGTCACTGCACTTTAGGCACTTCTTTTTAGTAATGATAGCATTGAAAGGAGGTTTGGGGGCCGGGGGAAATAGCTCAGCAGGAAAGCACATGCTCTGTCAGCATGATGATGGAGTTTAGATCCCTGGCACCGGGTCCAAGTCTGACCATTGTAGTCCCATTGCTAGGGAGGCAGGGTCTGGGAGATCTCTGGTGGTTGTTGGCCAGCCAGTGTAAGCTGTGAGCACTGTTCAGTGAAAGACTCTTCCTCAAAAAAAAAAAAAAAAAAAGAGAGTGGAGAATTTTGGAGAAGATACCCCCACACTGACTACTGGCCACCATACACATGCCTGCATACAACAAAGGAATTTCATTTACTCAACAGTCTAATTAGGACTAGACGCTCTAAAGGTCTTTCCCATGTTTCTTTGTTGTGAAAACATTATGCGATTTTTCAATTTATATCAGCTTTGTATCAAATTCCAGTGGGTTTACATCATTGTTCTCTTTATTTCCATTGCACATTGTTCTAGAGGTGTATTCTTGAATTTAAGAGTCCAGATTCAACTATCCAAAACTCTTTGGCTATTGTTGATGACATTTGAATGTTTCTGTCCTTTGCCGGGTAACTCCACTCCCATTCTTTTCAGTATTACCAGGGTAAAACATTACTCACGTGGACTCTGTGAGCATTAAGTGACTGCTATCTGGAGACAAAGCCATCCGTAGCATTTAAGTGTCCTCGCCTTCTTCCAGAACATAATGACTTTAAAGTCTGGTTTCTTGTGGGTCACAAACTCATTCAATTCAATTAATCCAATTAAACCCAAACAATAGCAGCAATGTTGAGATGAAGCATTGTCTTCAGCTCCCTTTGATGTGAGCTATGAGCCTCTTCCCTAGCATAGATTTTTTTCTGAAACAATGGGATTTCCCAAGCTGCCTTCTCAAAAGCAGTTTAAGCTGCAGAAGCATCCACTTGGGTGTACATCTTGACAGAATTTCCATCATTTGCAGAGCACCTTGAATTTCCCTACAAGTTAATCGGACAAGCGTGCAATCGTAGCATGAAGAGCCTGGTTCTGTTCTAAGAAAAGACTTCCTCTTGGCTACATGGCATGAATGTCTGATAACTTTGTTTTCTCAACACCAGGCAAATTAATAGAGACTGAGTTACCACCACCATCACCAACCCCCGCCGCCAAAATTGCTAATAACCTTTAATAACTAAGTGCAGTATTTATTATGCAGTTCTTTCTAATCAAAGGTTGCCTTTGGTTTCTGGCTGCCAAAACCTTAATAAAGACAATAATTCTTGGCTTGCCCATAAGTGAGATTATGCAACCAGCAATGAGGAAACCATTAAAAAATTAATTTAAGGGAAAGTTAATTGGTGTTTTGCAACTTGGTCAACAAAATGTTTCATCGTGATTAATGGGATTTTTCAAGGACTGAAAACATTAAGCCTGAGGAAATTATTTTTCCTTACTAGCTTTTATTCTTCATCTATTCATTTGAGATTATAAGTAGGCAGAGATACTTAAGTGAATTCCACGATTTAAACAAACAAACAACAAGCGAAGAAATGTTCTGTCTCCAGAAATAGAAACGAGAAAATAAACAGGCTAGAGAAAGTCATACTTGTATGGGCCTTAATTAATCATCAACGGTTGGTTCTCTGTGGCTTGGACTACAGAAGCATATCTCCCAGTTTTCACAAGCCATACACCTAGGATGGAAGTCATGTGCAGTTTTTAGTTAGTTAGTTAGTTAGTTAGTTAGTTAGTTAGTTAGTTAGTTAGTTTGTTTGTTTCAATGTGGTAGCATTACTTCTGGGTTGTGCCATTTCCCCACAATCTCTCCACCCTCCGTCATCCACGGAGAGCTTTGGTTCATCCCCACCGTGGCTCCTGCTCCCTCTCCAGCCTTGGCAGTGAGTTTTCCAGCTTTTAGACATTGCCTTGGTGTCCCCCTCCTTGGAAATGAGAAAGCATTTTGACTGCTGTGAAAATCATTGGATTAAGAAAGCATTGCCCTCCTCTGTGACCCACCCCTTCCCGCCCTCCAGAACGAGCCCAAGTGCCTACTTACATCCTGTGTCTTCTCAGTGCTCTGTGTCCTGTGGCCAAGGCGTGCAGCAGAGGCATGTGGGCTGTCAGATCGGGACACACAAAACAGCCAGAGAGAGTGAGTGCAGCCCATACACCAGACCAGAGTCGGAGCGTGTCTGCCAAGCTTCACCATGTCCTCTCTACACTTGGAGGGCAGAGCAATGGCAAGAAGTAAGTAGAGCCATGAAGTAAGTGCACACCTGCCTGTGGGTCGCTCCACCCCCTTGTCAGCATCATATCCGCACCCTATGGAGCCAGCAAAGCCATGGAGCACCGTGGCATTGCTGGCTCCTACCCAAAAACTTTGCTGTCAGGCTCTAGGCAATGCCTGTGTGTGTCTCCCCGTCTTCATGAATGTTCCAGAGCTGTGTTCACTGAAAGGGTGTGTGCTGGGGGCGGGGGTGGAGGGGGGGGGGCTTTAGCATGCCTTTGGCCAACGACATACACACAGAGACAGCTTTCACAGGTGGGGAGATGGGAGGAAGAGTTTAATATGTCAGTTTTGATTTTGTTGTTCTGTGTTAATTTAAATAGCCGTAAACTGCAAGTCACACTTGAGGTAAAACCTGGTCTTTATTTTCCCTCTTTCTGTGGTATTGACTGTCAGGGGCGAAGAGGAGTGCTCATGTGAAACACTCATTAATTAGTGTGGAATTTCCAACGGTTCCAATAGTGGATGGAGTTTGAAGAACTGTTGAGTTAATGCAGAAATAGGCCAGACTTATTTTTCCTTCATTCCACAAGTTAATGCTTGACTAAAGCAGACACTTAAGTGTCCATGCTGAAAGTCTAGTTGCTGGGGGTGGGGGTGGGGGTGGGCAATGTGAAGAGGTGGTTTAAAACATTAGGAGGCGGTAACCCCAGTTTCCGGAACAGAATGCTAGATTGTAGAAAGAGGGGGACAGGACTGGGAAGTAAAATCAGACCTGCTGACTTTGGAATGAAATAAAATATGCCCACTGCCTCAGCGGGAAGTGAGGAGTGGCCTGTGCTGAGAGCCGGTGGCTCTCAACTCAGTGTGGTTTGGAGGTCACTGGTCTGCACTCTGTACTGTGCTGGGAGCATGCTGTCCAAGTCACCTCACTTTATCTTTTGAACACCAAACGAGGTGAGAATTATTATCCTCCCCTTTTTTTTCAGATGGTAAAACTAAGTTTCAAACAGACTTTGCCACATGTCCAAGTGTCCCGCATTTAGCAGCTGGAGGAAGCCACACATGATGGATGCTCTTTGTTCTCCTCAGTCTTCATGGTTTTCCAACTGTATTCTGCACCCCTGGGATCAGTTTCCCAGCCCTGCCCTTCACCATGATGAATCCATTCCTTACTACAATGGTTCTTTTCTTTAGCAATTCCTCCTTCTCCATCTGATTAGTCTATGCTGCTCATTTTCCTTCTAGACTCTTCTTTGCTTCTGTCAGATAGCATCCGGGAGAATACCTAAGGCAGTTAAATTTCAGATGACTTGAACTGGAGCCAGATACGTTATCTGTGGGGAACTTGGATGCTTAGAATAATATCGGTGTGGCCCCTGTCTCAGCTCTACCATCAATAGCCACATGACTCAGCAAGAATTCTTCCATCTCTGAGCCTTGGTTTGCCTCCTGTAGAATGGGAACTGCAGTGACTTTGTGGAGTTGTTTTGAGGAAGCTGGAAAGAAAGGTCACTCATCTGTCCTCTGCCCCAGTCCTGCGACTGGCACTGTCAGGTAGAGACACTCACCTCCCTGATTGACAGAAACTTGCCTCTGTCTTTGGAATTCTTACCTCAGACCTATCCCTGACCATTGTCTCCACCTCATTCTTCAGGCCAAACTCAACTCTGTGTCCCTGTTCCAAAGATCAGGAAGCGAGAAAGGGTTCACAGATGAGCCAGAACTAACTGCTTACAATGCAGCCAGCGTTCCAGAGTTTGAGAGCCAATCAGGAGAGTGTAAGCTCTATTCCCAATTCCTTCTGAATCCCTTAGGGTAGAAAACCACACAAGAAACACGTCCAGAAGCTTCTGTCTTTGCACATGCTGTGCAGATGGGCCTTTTGAAATCCTTCCTCAAATATTGCTATCCAGCTCCATATAAAAAGACTTAACAGTGATGGTGCACGCCTTTAATCCCAGCACTCAGGAGGCAGAGGCAGGAGGATCTCTATGAGTTCCAGGCCCACACCTGCCTTACATAGTCACTTCTAGGCCAGCTGAGGATATATAATGAGACCCTGTCTCAAAGGAGGAGAAGGAAGAGGGAAAGGGGGAGAGGGAAGAGGAGGAAGAAGAAGAAGAGGAAGACAAAGACAAGGACTTGAGATGGCAGAGGTTAACCATAACCACAGAGTGAACGGGCTCTGTAAATGGTAAGAAACCAGGGTCTAGTACTCACCCTTCCTCTGCTGTGGTTTCTCATACTCCCAGAGGAGAGTCTTAAGAGGCACCAGGTGCTGAGGGTGGCTGGAAACCCATGAGTAGCACTGAGTGGGAAAGTAAAGTTCAAGGTAGCAGAGGTGAGACAGGCCCCGCTCGCAAGGCACAGTGGGAGCCTACTCCAGCTGTCCACACAGCATCCAGGCTTAGAGGGAAGGTTGAAAACCACTAGGCAGCTGTCTTAAATGACCACAGCAGGAACACTACAGCCTCAGTCCCGCTCACCAGAGGCAGGACTACTTTCAAGACCAAAGATGTTCTCATTAAACAGTAAGTTGGTGCCCAGTGCACGACGCAGCTCTCCCTCTCCTCCTGTCTAGCTCTGGTCTCTTCTCACAATCTCTCACTCAGCTGCCATTTGACCCCATCTTGTCCCCGTGTGGGCTTATGTTCTAGTAACATGTGACCTGAGGTTGGTGACATACCACAGAACAGACTCCCAGCCAACCAAATGGGACACACCCGAGCTTCATCTACTGGAAATCTCTTTCTTTCCTAGCAGGCCTTGGCAATACTTCTTGTCCTGTTTGCCTTTCATGTATGTATCCCAGTCACCTTTTGCTCCTCCCTTGTACAGTATTAAAATTCAGTAGGTTGTTGTCACGATGAATTTCCTACGAGGCCCATGAGCAGATGATACCCCTCTCTTACTAAGAAATAACCAGGGCAGCTGAATTGAGAGGCACAACTTTTGAGTGCTCACCCTGCAATGATTATCAGGGATATTTTATACAGCTACAAAGATTGTGAGCTACATAATTCCAGGGAGTGCTTATCCTGTAGGGTGCAATGTGAGAAGCTTCCCTTGGAATTGTCTAGTTCAGAGGTCCCACACTGGTAATACGAAACATAACAGAACGTAGTGTTTACTAAGCAATGAATGAGACATTAGATGAGTATTTTTACATGAAGTAACCTATTGAACTATTTCCTTAACTCTTCGATACAGTCATGTTTTATCCCATTTAATGTGAATAAATGAGAGGCTAAGGTAGGTTAATCCATCAAAGTTCTTACACAAAAGACTAGAATTTGAGGCCCAGGAGCCTGGTCTCTAGAGCACAAACTGTGAGAGTTTATATCCTTAGTTCCTCATGTCAGCATGGCCTTCACCTGAATTATTTCATTTCCTTCTTAATGGTGTCGTAGCCTCTCCCTGGAGGGTTGGTTTCAATGTATTGCTCACTTTCTTGGGCTGCATTCTCACCTGCTTCTAGACCCAAGGTTCCCTGTGCAGTTGAGCAACTCTGACCTACAAATGGTGGGAAGGCTCTGGTGTTAGCACCACTCTGCTCAGAGTGAAGCCTTTGGCTATGCCTGTGAGAAAGAGTGGCTGCTGTCTAAGAAGGGGACTTTGTTTTCCAGAAATTTCCCAGCGTTTAGTATACCTTTGAATGGTTGAATTTATGAATGGAGGGACAAAAGATGGTGTTGGGGGCAGGGATGGGAGAATGGGCAAATGCCTGACTCTTCAGCTGAAGAATAAAGACATTCCAGTGTCTTCTGGAACAGTTAAGCAAATGTTCCTTCTGGTAGGGCAGCGGTTGTGTTTTCTTGTCACACAGCCATGAACATGCTGTGACTTTGCAGAACTGCCCGGCCTCTTTTGGCCCAGAACAGGAATTGGGGCCTCTTTTGAGCATATTTCAAGTTTAAGAGCATTTATTACACTCAGCTGTAGAGTGATTCCCAAGTTCATCTTCTTAGAATAGAACTATTGGAATGAGCAGCAATTCCTTAGTCAGTTGAGTGATAAGATTTTCATGGCTTTTACAACAGGGAGTAGAGAGGGCTTGTTGTGTTCAGGGTAAACCTTAACCCTTTCTTATCCATTGCCTCATTCATTTATTAAACAGTAGATGTCAATCATCTGAAAAGTACCAGGCACTGGGCATTAGGAGTGTTCTGTTTTGGTTCTGGTTTTGGCTGTTTTTTGTTTGTTGGTTGGTTGGTTTCTTATTTCTTGTTTTTTCCCCAAACCTCAAATCATGTCACCTAACCTCAACCTGAGGCTAAGTGTCACGGGGTCAGAAGGGTGGCAATCGAAAGCCAACCAGAGCTGCATAAGGAGACCCCATCCAAAAGAGAGCTGAGTGGGTAATAACTCAACAGCAGAGCTTGGGTTGCTTGGCTACCATGGTAAGACCTTGGATTCAGGCCGTGGTGCCGTAGGAAAGGATAGGACTAGGGGAAATGAGATACAAACCCTACCGCACTGTGATCCTCACCTCTACACATGCTGTTGCTGCTCACCTCCATCCTTGCTAAACCTTCTGACCCTGGATAACTTGCTTGTTCCTTCACTCCTTTTCATCAGCTGCCACATCCTCTCACTACAGCATCATTGGGATGCCTCCATTCCTTCCTCTTCCCTCCTAGACGGCTTCTCACTCACTAACAATATCTGTTACTGGAACCCATGACTTACATGATTATACAGGGGGCCCTTGGGATTAAGGTTACCTAAGGGACATGTGAGACCCCAGGCTGAGAGTGGTTGGCCCTCTGGCTGTCAAGCAGGGACAGACACTGAGTTAGAAGAATTTGACATCATCAAGCCGACTTCTGATCCACAGCACAGACCTGTGCCTGTTGCAAATGTTAGTCAGATGAATGAGGTAAGACTTAAAGAATACCTCCCCAGTAGTGCCTCTACCTCTTGTTTGAATGACTGATTTTTCTTTCTTTTAGACAAGAGTAGATGAATCCATTTGTCCTTACCTTTCCTTGGGACATAAAAACCCAGAAAAAGCAACCCAGTGTTATCAACCCATTGGGTGTGTGATTCCTCTGCCCATATCCTTCCCAGCAACAGTCATCTGCTACCAGAAATGACAAATCCTTTCATCCTTGGGGAAAGCATCCTTTAAAAGGTAGAACCTGTGAATGTCCGGTGATTTTCTTTTCCACCTGGTTAGGGAATTGTGACAAAAGACGTGTTTCAAAATGAAAACAACTTTATTATAATGTTTAAGGATTGCATTAAACAATCCTATTTAGACCATCAGCCCATAGCAAATGAACATGTTGAAAGAAAATAGTGCCTTAGGGATTTATTTCAGGTCTTCTTCACCCTCGGATTTTTAAGTTCTTTCTCATTAGTTTCAGCATCTTTGAAAGGCGTGCACCCTGCAGGACAATGGATGCGCTGCCCTGTTTAACCTGGCACTGTGATTATTTCCTTTCTGCATCTAATGCATGCTGAAATTCATAGAGGTTGATGCCATTACTTAGTCATTTATTTGGTTGCTGCTTTTTTAACTCAGAAAGTCAAGATGAAAACCCAGAAAACCTTCTGCAAATCTAAATGAGGCTGCTTGAATTTTCCATTTTCTTAGAACAATCTAGATGATATTCCAGGACAGGTAGTACTATAGATGATTGGGGACTGGACTAGGGAAATGGTGTTTACCAACGCTGAAGCATCTAGTAGCATGGGCTGGATTTACTTTCCCCCATGACTTCACTAAGATTTAAGATTCCAGAAGAAAACCTTGGTCACATGGTTTTCAGGGCATGAAAGAAGTCAATTATTTACCTTGTTTAATTTTTAATTCCCAGCAAGTTTTATTCTGGGTAAATTTTCTCAGTGCAATTCCTGCTGCTGTCAAAACAGATTTTATAATAGGTAACTATTCTGCAAGAGTGGGGAAGAAAATACTTAACCAGCAGAAACTGTTGAGGAGCCCTGGCCTTTTTGCTGGCATCTGTTACTTATTGACAATGACTCAAGCCCTTTGAATTAGTGAGAATGCACTTGGACATGGCAAGTGCATTTTAGATTTAGGTTTAGCTGTCATTCTGGTGGCCCTAAGTCCTAATTTTCCAAGAAAATTTTACTTTCTGTGGGTAAATGTTCTTTTTTCAGAGATCTATGTGGTTTCTAACATTCAGCAAAACGTTGTAACTCCCCAGTAGTTATCAGTTTCCTCCAAAGGGAACCAAAACCTCCAGACCCAAGCACCAGGGAAACAGGCTCAGCTGGTCCCCACTGGTTTGAAAGGGTTTAGCTTCTTCTCACCTCACTGTGACTTCAGGTCATATTTATGCCTCTGGAAACTGGTGACATGCCAACTATGGAGGTTTGCTTCCAAAAGCAGCAAGACATTTAAGTTTCCAAAGATAAAGCTACTCGGATGACCTAGCCTGTATCTTTTGCTTCCTAAAAGAACAGAGTGACTCATGGGAGACAGGGAGCATTGTCATGTGCTCCAACAGTTCTACTCCTAAGAGTAGACTCAAAAGAATCAAATCAAGTGTTCAAACTGGTGTCTGAGTGTCCACAATAGCATCATTCACAATAGTTCAAAGGGAAGCCACCAAACATCCATTAACAGAGAAGTGAATAAACTAAGGGTGGCCTATCCATACCTTGAGCTATCATCCAGCCTTGAAGAGCAACGAAGCACCAAGACATGCTTCAATATGGAAGCATTTTAGAAACACTGTGCTAAGTGAGAGAAGCCTAGTAGAAAAGGGCACACACTGGATGGGTTTCTGAATGCAAAGTCCCCAGAATAAGCAAATCCATGGATACAGAAAGCATGGTCATCACTGCTAGAGTCTAGGTTAGAAGGAGGAAAGATGAGCGACTGCTTAATGGAGACAGGATTGAAGTAATGAAAAAAATGTTCTATCACTGAATTGTAGCCGTAGCTTCACAGCATTGCATTCAGGCCATTGAATTGACATTTTTAAGATGGTTACATGATGAGTTTTATGTTCTTTCTATTTTTCATTATTGATGTGTGTGTGTGTGTACACATGTGTGCATTTGTGTGTGTGAATGAGAGCATCTGTGAACTGGTGGTCAGAGGACAAACTTCACTTGTTTTCGAGAGCCTTGTGTTGTTCTCTGCTGTATTTGCCCAATTAGATGACTCCCTACCTCCCAGGATCCTCCTGTCTCATTTCCCATTTCCCCCACAGGGGTGCTGGAATTGCCAATACTCAGGCTATCCCTCCAGATTTGACATAGGTTCTAGGGATTCAGATGAAGGTCTTCATGTTTGCATGGCAAATGCTTCTACCACTGAGCCATCTCCCAGTCCCTGTATTATTCCCTTTTATTCATGCGCACATAAAAAAGACATGGGGTGCATTGGGGAAGACGTTTCAGAGAGAAGCTGTATCTCAAACTCAAATGCCTTCCAGGCAAAGCAGGTAAAAGAAAATTCCCACCTGTGCTGGCTAGTTTTGTGTCAACTTGACACAGGCCAGAGTCCTCTCTAAAGGACTATGGGCAAGCCTGTAGAGCAGTTTCTCCATTAATGATCGATGGAGGTGGGCCCAGCCCTTTGTGGGTGGTAGCACTCCTGGGCTGGTGGTCCTGGGTTCTATAAGAAAACAGACTGAGCAAGCTATGAAGAGTAAGCCAGTCAGCAGCACTCCTCCATGGCCTCTGCATCAGCCCCTGCCTCCAGGTTCGCGCTCTGTTTGAATTCTTACCCTGACTGCCTTCAATGATAGACAGTGATGTGGAGGTCTCAGCGAAATAAACCCTTCCTTTCCCAAGTTTTGGAAATGGTGTTTCATCGCAGCAATAAAAACAGTAAACTAGACACTGCCATTATGAGAGAGAGAGAGAGAGAGAGAGAGAGAGAGAGAGAGAGAGAGAGAGAGAGAGAGAGAGAGTCAGTCTATGGCCCTCCCTATAGAACTTAAAATGAGGAATTCTGAAAGGAAGCATGCTCATAACACACCAAAAGCTTGCTGGTGTTAGATAAAGCCAGGGGCGGCAGACACCCAATCAAAGCAAGACTCAGCAATGCTCATGGCAGAAGCTAGTCTCTCCCCTGAAGCTGTCTGGGCAGTTCAAACTTAGATTGTCAAGTGACAGCAATGCTTTGGACAGGCTTTGGTGACAACGCAGGTGGCAGAGGTCTACCTTCCAAGGGGAGTTTGTTGTTGGAATGACACATGCCCCTTGTTCTGTTTTCCTTTGCTGGGTTATGGAAGTAGTCGGGTGTGACAGGGCAAGTGACTCAGGCTCCAATAGTCCCAGGTTCCTCATTTACAAGTTGGAGATGATAGCCTTTGCTCTTTTGTGCTGCACAGATGTCCCCTTTACTGTCCATCATTGGTACTCAAATAGCTCCTTCCTGAGAACCAGGGAAGTCCTGAGTATGGTCACCCTTGTCCATCAGGACCTACCTTCGGTGGATAGTTTTGGGGAGTCTAGAACTGAGAAGAGTCTACCTGCCAGAGGTCAGGCTGTCAGACTGCATACACCTGAAAGTGGCTTCATTGAGAGTGAAAATGAACCCTTCAGGTGTCCTGGAACAGAAAATAGACCAAAACAGCATAATCTGTGAAGACATTATTTTAGTTATTTATGAGATATGATGGACAACTAGGCAGGTGATGACCTCCCTGGTCCTAGAAGTGTCTTGATGCCGCCATGGCAACCATGGAACACAGTTTCTTTTCTTCTTTTCTCTCTTCCTTCCTTCTCCTTCTTTTTCTTTTTTAGACATTGTCTCTCTGTATAGCCCTGGCTGTCCTAGAACTCACTATGTAGAACAGGCTAGCCTCAAACTCAAAAATCTGCCTGCCTCTACCTCCTGAGTGCTGGGATTAAAGGCTGGTGCCACCACGCCTGGGATTTGCTCCCTTCTTCCTCTCCCTCCAACCTTCTTCTTTCTCTTATCCCCTTTCTCTTTCCCTCCCTCCCCTTCTCCTCCCATCATTCATATCTTTCTGTTCCTCCCTTCCTCTCTTTTTCCTCCCCATCCCCTTCTCCTTTCTTTCCTATTTTTTTCTTCAGTAATAGAGATTAAACCCAGGGTCTTACACATGCTAGACAAGTGTTCTACCATTGTGCTACATCCCCAGCCATGGATTCAGTGTTTGACTAAGTGTTAAATGAATGAATGAATGAATGAATGAATAAATAAATAAATAAATAAACAAACAAACAAATAAATACCTTGAAAGCCTCATCCAAGCTAGTGTTCATTCATTCATCCACACTTTCACTTCTTCACTCAGACAGACATGTGTGGAAAACACATCCCTGTGCCAGGAATAAAGCTGTCAGATACCTACATAGAAACAGTCAATGCCTAGGGATCTTGCCATTTTAACAGCTGTCTAGCTAAGTCATCAAATAACTGCAAGAAAAGGCATGTGAAGCTGTGTGAGGCTTCTTCTCACCACCGCATTTGTCTCTTGCAGTGCACCAAGACATGCGGTGAAGGCTCCCGGTACCGACAGGTGGTGTGTGTAGCCGAGGACCAAAGCGAGGTGCACAGTGCACATTGTGACTCGGACCAGCGGCCCCCAGACCGTGAGAGCTGCAGCCTGCAGCCCTGCGAGTATGTGTGGATCACAGGAGAATGGTCTGAGGTACTGTCCTGGGGCATTTGTGATGCTTTCAGTATAGGAGCAGCGTCGTGACAGGGCAGGAAACCTACCTTCCAGGTCTACTTCTGAGGATCATGTGTTCTCACCCAATGCCAAGTTCTCTGCCTTCTGCGAGTCACCTTGATTTCCTTTTAATACGGATAAAAGGGAATTACTATAGGGGCTGAAAATTCATAGGATGCCTTCAGGTGCCAGCAGAAAGTTATGCATAAGAATGTATCTTGAGGCTGGGGAGAAAGCTAAGTGAGTAAGTGTTTGCAGTGCAAGCATGAGGGCTCGAGTTCAAATCCCAGGAACCCAGATGGAAGCTGGGCCAAATAGATATCTAATGGGCCACAAGCCTCTTTTTTCCTTATAGGCTCTTGAGGGTAATGCCTACATAGACACCTTTAGTTATTAATAAGTCAGTATTAAAAATAGTTGCGATCACCTCATCTTCAAACCTCATAGTATTTCAAAGTGCTAAAAGAGCTAAAACTTCAAAAGTCATTGCCATTGCCCAAAAGAACAGAGATTCAAAGTGAAAGCACCTTGGTTCAGAGCAGAGGTGATAACGACGGTAGATAACATACGTGTTCACATGGGATCTCTCCATGCAGGCCTGAATGACATGAGTGTTTGTTTCTAGATATATTTGCTGTGTTGAACTACACCTTCACTCAAATTGGCCCAAAAAGTCTTTCCTAACCATGCCCCCCCCCCCATCCTGTCCTCTACAGCACTGATTTTCATCTTCTGAGGGGGCATTTGTCAATGTCAGGAGACATGCCTGGTCATCACAGCTAGGACAGGGGGTACTTCTGGTATCTGGCAGGTGGAGGCCAGGGTCATTACAGAGTGATGCACCATGCACTGGGCATGCCTACAACACGCACTTACACATCTGAGGTCCAGAGTTCCAAGGTAAAGAACTCTTCTCTGCCGTGTCCCGCGTGACTCCAGACGGCATGAAGAGCCTCTAAACTGTGAAGTGGGCAGGAGGACTGGGGAGACAGCTTAGTGGATGAAACGCTTACAGGGTGGACATGAGAAGCGAAGTTCAGATCCCCCAGCTCTCCTGTAAAAAACCAGGCATGCCGACACATATCTGTAATTCCGGAGCTTGTGGGCAGCGACAGGAAGCTCTCCATGGATCCCACTGGCCGTCTAGTCTAGCCAATCAGTGAGTTCAAGGTTCAGTGAGAAACCTCTCAAAAAACGATGGTGGACAGTGATAGAAAAAAAACATCCAGCATTGAACTTTGGCAGCTATATATGTGCCTATGACCATATACACATGCGCGTGCGCACACATGCATACACACACACACGAAGATAGAACATTTACAATATATATTTACACAATTGCCAGCCAGGAACAGATGAGTCCAGGGGAGTGTTCAGAAAATTCACTGACTAGCTTGGGGCAAAAGCTTCCAACCATTCAGATCCCAGCAAGGGAAAGTTGGGAAGGGTCTCTGGACATGCCCCCTCTCTTTTCATCCTTTATTCTTCTGTTCCTCATCAGGCATGGTCTCTAACTTCTGGCTGTTGCAAGAGACCCAGCTCCCCTGGCTCTCGGCATGGGGAGAGCTCTCCCTCGTACCCTCCTTCTGTCTCCCACAGGTCTCTTCATCTCTGTGCCTTTCCAGCCTTCTGCCTCCCAGCAGACTCCTTCTCTTGGCTCTGATTCCTTCCTATCTGGCTGTAGTTGTTATGCCTCCCACTCAGCCCAAACTGGCATCCCCCTCCTGGTCAACCTCTTCTATGGGGCTTTATTATGCTGACAGGCTTTCTGTCTTTCTGAGAGCCGTGTTGCACCTGTAGCTTCAATGCAAGCTCAACCATCAACAGTTGAGAGGAAGAATTTCTTTGTGTGCATGTGTGTACAAGTTTACGAATACACATTGTTTAAGAGTGTGTGGTGGAGGCCGGAGGACAGCCTTGGGGGTTATTCCTCTGGCACTGTCCACCTTTTTTATCTTTTTTAACCCTTTTGGTCGCCAGGTCTTTTACTACACTAGAAGTCATCAAGTAGACTAGGCTGGCTGGCCAGCAAACCCCGTGGATCCGCCCATCTTCCTCCATAGTGCCAGGATTACATGTGCACGCCACCACCTCTGGCTTCTTCTGTATGGGTTCTGGGAATCAAACTCAAGTCCTTTTAATTACACAGCACGTATTTTACTCGCTGAGTTATTTCCTCAGCCCTAAAAGAACATCTTTTGGAACATAGTTTTTCCACACTTCCATAGATTTTCAAGTATGTTACAGACTGAAAACAATCCCATATATGTCTCTAGCAAAGGGTTGGAAACAGGTTTGGGCATGAACATAAGGACCACAGGACCAGGGTCTGCAAGGGCATAGGCAGGGAGAGGCTGGCCCCAGAACTCCTTCTAGAAACTGTGCTTGAAGATGCTAGAGTCACTGCAAGGTAGTCCGTCACTCTGGGACCTTTGCTTCTGGAGAATTCTCTGTGTTATTCTCAGCATTCACCCCTCCTGAGTGTGCAGGGCCTAGAACAGACAGGCGAAGAGCAGCTGTAAGGAAAACGTGCGTCTCTAGCGTGTCTGAAATCCAGTCCTGGTAGGCACGGGGGTATTTATGTTGCTTTGTTTCTACATTCAAGTTAGAACAGGAAGCTTTACCTGTGAAGAGCTGTATACATAGATCCACAGCATTTGGAGTCTACTTACCATGCAGCTGCCGCTCATACACTTCAAAACCCTGGCCTCGCAGGGCTGGAGAAGCCATCAATTGTTTCAAAGTGCTACCTTCAACTGATCCAGTTGTTTTGGAGGCTTTTCAAGGGCGTGGGGGCTTCTGGCCCTGTTTGTGGCCCAGGTTCATCAGCATATGTGTGTCTCCTAAGATGTACAAATAGCAAATGCTTTTTTGCTTTTGGTGTCTAAGGGCTCGGTCTCAGCATCTGCCTTCTCCAGTATACAGCCTTGAGGAAGTCGGTACAGACTGAGGCTATAAAGGCATGAGGTCATACCCATTAGAACACCCACAGCTCAGCTAGGCAGAGCTTGTCAACATCTCTCCACACTGAGACACTGGGGTAGTCTGAAGCCTCCTGGCCAGAAGTCAGCTGGGTCCTCCAGCGTGTGAGCAGGAATAGTCAAAGAAGGAAGAAATAAGGGTGGCATGTTTCCAGCTCTCCAGCCAGCTGGGCGGGAGGGCTCAGGGATGCTCAGCATGCCTCTGGCTGGCTTTCTTCTGTCTTGTTGCTAGGATTCCTTCAAGGCCAGCCCAGGAAGGTTAGAAGAAAAGAAAATGGAGTAGCTTAAAGCAACAGGGCATGAGACACAGGCAGACATGGTGACTGTCAGTTATCTTTGGGGACTAAGGAAATTGGACCCTCACCCTGGAAAAATCCATGGCATACATGCAGCATGCTATTTCCAGGAGCTCCTTTCATGCCCTACAGTCTAGGGAGGGGTCAGAAGACTGACTCCACTGTGGGCTTGTGTAGTGCCTTTACAAAGAATGGTGTTCGGTCACAACACTGCCTAGAAGTGTCATCCAAGTGACGTGAACTGTGACTTTGTTTTATTTTATTATTTCTATTAGCATATGTTAGTTATAAATTTAAAATGGGCCTCATTATGATAACTTCATCCCAGTATCCTTTCTTGTCCTCTCCTAGTCCCGCGGATCCCCTTATCTTCCCTACTAGTCCTCCGTGTGTGTGTGCGTGTGCGTGTGTGTGTGTGTGTGTGTGTGTGTGTGTGTGTGTGTGTGTATGTGTGTGTATGTGTGTGTGTGTGTGTGTGTGATTATAGTTTCATTAGAGTTGCTTAGAGAAGCATGGGTGAGAAGTTATTTACAGATATAAATGGTAGGCTACCTCACTGAAGGAAATGTTTCTCTCTCTCCCAGCATTAATTTCATACAGACCCTCAGAGAGGGGTGGGACTCATGAGCCCCTCCTCCCCTCCATAGCCAGATGTTGGCTGACTCAATCTTTTTTTTTTTAAATAATTCATTTTAACTTTATTTTATATGCATTGGTGTGAAGGTGTCAGATCCTGGAGAACTGAACTTACAGACTGTTGTGAGCTGCCATGTGGGTGCTGGGAATTGAACCCAGGTCCTCTGGAAGAGTGCTCTTAACCATTGAGCCATCTCTCCAGTCCCGACTGGCTCAATCTTATTTAGCTCTAATACAAGTCATCACAGCTACTGTGCATTCAAGAGTGCTACAGCCACGCCATGCCCAGAAGGTTCCAGCATTCCGTGGAACTCTACCTCATCCTCTGGCTCTTACATTCCTTCTGTCCTGCCCTCTCTTCCGCGACCTTCCCTGAACCTTGGAAGGGGTAATAGGACGTCTGATTTATGGCTGAGCACCCAATAGTCTCTTATTTTCAGTACTTCGACCAGTTATGAGTCTAATTACTGCTGCCTACCCCAAAAGAAGCATCTCTCCCCAGAGCTGAGGGCGGCACTAAACTGTGAACATAAATGCAATTCTTTAGGAGGCAACTGATGAGCGTGCCATGTCCACCAGTGCCCAAGTGGCAAGCTGGTAGTGTATAAGTAAAACTGTTGTTGATGGTTCTCCCCACCCGTAACCTGTAGAGCACGTTCCATCACTGTGAAATTAGGGAGGAAGCTTCCAGCTCTGTTTCTTTAGGTCCTGCAGCCAAAATGTATGGTGTCTTTAGTCAATAGGGTCTTACCATCTAGTTATGGTGGGCAACCAACCGCAGCAGCAATTGCCTGTATTATGTGGGGCCTCTTGAAAAATCTCCCTGACTCACTGGGAGGTAGCCCACCCCATCACTGAGATTCTCAGTTTTGTTATCTGTGGTTCATAGGGTCAGCTTTTCTCATCTATTCAGGATTCTGTTTGGAAAACTTTTTATTTTTAGTTTTTCTTTTTAATTAGATTACCAGGTTTCCTTGTACCTTTTTCACATCGCCTTAGTTTTCATTGCTCATCTCCCCTCTGCTCACCCTTGTCTCTTAAAGCATTCCACCCCCAGGATGCTTTATTGGTGAGATTATTAAGGCCACTCCACGTAGTTAAAAGGGAGGTTTATTTTGTGGGGTAACTCACAAGTGAAGGGATAGTTTACAGGGTCTGGGTAAAGGCGTGGCACAGTCCGGTGGTATTCTCTGGAGAACTCTGCTCAGTCTACCTCCAGCGTCCAGGGTCCAGGAGCCAAGAGAGCTGGTGCATCCCTATCTCGGGTCTTCAAGGTCCTCTCTCAGCCCCGCCTTGTAGGCGTGACCGTTACCGAAGCCTCAATGGGGGTTGGAACTTCCAGGTCAAAGCTGGAATGGCTACCCACTACAACGCTTCCTTCTGCTTTCCTGCGTGCTATTACCCTCCCCTGTCCCACTCTTCACACCATGTCCCCGCCCCATGTCCCTTTCCAGTTTCCTGGCTTCTACACATCCTCATTCCCACAGAAACATGCATATATAAAAATTAGCGGCTAGGACTTGCATATGAAAGACAACATGCAATATTTGTCTTTTTAAGTCTGGATTAACTCACTTAATAGAGTGCTTTCCAATTCCACCCATTTTCCTGAAGAATTAATAATTTCATGTTTATTAATGGCTGGATTAAATTCCATTGTAAATGTGTACTATATTTTCTTAAAGATTTTATTTTTCATTTTTAATTGTGTGTATATGTATGTGTTCATGGGGAGGCTGTTCACCTGAGTGTAGCTCTCAATGAGACCAAAAGAGGATGTCAGATACCCCGGAGGTGGAGTTACAGATGGTTGTGACAAGCTCAGGTCCTCTGCCAGAACCATGCATGAATCTAATCAGGAAGCCGTCCTTCCAGCCCTGCCCCACATCTTCATTATCCACCATTCAGTTGACAGACAACTAAGCTGATTCCGTTCCTACCTATTGTGACTAGAACAGCAATAGACATGAGCATGCAAGTCTCTGGGTGACAGGATAGAGTCCTGGGTGTCCTTCCAGAGCAGCAGTGTCTGGGCCATGTGGTAGTTCTAGCTTTGGGTTTGGGGAAATGTCTACGCTGATTTCCGTAGCAGCTGCGTCAGTTTACTCTCCCACAGTAAGTAAGGTGTTTCCATTCTCTACGCCCTTGCCAGCTTCTGTTGCTAATTGGTTACATTACAGTAAGAATTTTGACATGGAGAGAGGAAATCTCAAAAACTTTTAATACACATCTCTCTGGTGGAAAATGATATTGAACACTTTTTAAATCTTTACTAGCTGTTAATATATTTTTTTTTAATCTTGAGAATTCTCTGTTCAGATCCAGGGCCCATTTTTTTTTTTTGTTAACTTTTATTGACTCTTTGTGGATTTCACACCACGCATTCCTATCCCACTTATCTTCCTGTCTCCTCGGATCTGCCCTCTGCCCTTGCAACCTCCCCCTCCTCCACCAATCAAAACCAAATTTAAAAAGAAAAAAACAAAACAAAACAAAAACAAAAACAAACAAACAAAAAAATCTTGCTGTGGAAGCTGTAATGTGGTCCATTGAGTTAAACAGTTTACCCTTTAGTCCATTCACCTTTACTTGTAAATGTTCATTACCATGAGTCATTAGTCTGGCTCAAGGCCTCTGGTTTCTGCTACACTACTGATTATGGCCCTCTCTGGGGCTCTTGGATATCCTGTTGCTGTCCTGTGTTAGGGAGATCCTGCCTCTTTTGAATCTATAGGTTCGTCCCCTTCACATGCTCCAACAGTTCACAGATTCTCTGGATGCTGGGGTGGGCCAACTCATAGCCCTGGTTCTGGGCCTGGGTGGTAGCTGGGTTGGTCAGCCTGCCAGCTTTCCCTCATGGTCACTACCCAGGCGGGCTCTCCAGCATTGCCTCAACTAGCTCACCCAATGCAGACTACAGTAAGGAGCAGGGCCAATTCTCCTGCTCTCAGGTCCTCAGCTCTGGCTCCCCTGCATTCACATCACCAGGGCCTGATCTGTTTTGCCCAGGCAAGATGCATGACCCCCTCTTCCGATTGCTGTAGGAGGAATGCAAGGTGGGGAGGCGGGGGTCAGCTCTCCTGACCTCATATCCGCAGGGCTGGCTCACTTGTGTGCCCCCCCCACACACACAACAGGGTCAGCTGTAGTGTGCCGCCCAGGCAAGGTACAGGGCCTGCTCTCCTGTGTGCTGCAGCGGTGAGGGTCAGAGCTAGTTCTCTCTTGTGACCCTGGGGCCACTCACTCACCTGCAGGTGGTGATAGGTTAAGGAGGGAGGACATCTTTCTCTCACCCGTGCCACCACAAGGCAGATGAGGGAGGGCGGGGCCAGCTGTCCTGCTCTCACACCCTCAGGGTCCACTCACCTGCACCCCTGACCATAGGGTCAGCTCTAGTGTGCCGCCTATGGGAGGTGCGCGTCTGTGGTGAGGGGTGGGGTTATTTTTCCTAAGTGCGGGTGGGAGAGGCACATTCTCCCCTAAGAGGTAGGGCCAGCTCGCCTGCTGCAGTATCCAGTGAGGAGCAGGGCCAGCCATCCTAGGGCCAGTGAAGGGCGGGGCTGGCTCAGCTACAGCATGTGCTAACATGGGCCATGGACATCACAGATCCCAGCTGCAGCAGGACCACAAACCCAGATATGACCCTCTGTTACTGGTGGCAGCAAAGGTCACCCATATTATCAAAGCCCCGGCCGCAGCATGGCCCTCCCAGGCACCAACATGGTCCCAAGTGGCTGACTAGACCCCCGAGCATCCACAGAGCCCTTGGTGGCAACAGGAGCCACGGTCACCACCCCAGACCCTGGCCACTGCAAGACCATGGATCTAGACATGGTCCTAGGTGGCAGCCCGTGCCAGGATTTCTCCATGGATCCAGGTGGCAGCGCTGGCCACCCAGATCATCTTGGCCTCAGAGTCCATTTTTTAATTAGGTTGTTTGATTTTTTTGTTTGTTTGTTTAATTTTTTGAATTCTTCATATAGTCTTTACAGCAATCCTCTGCCAGATGTATAGTTGGTAAAGATTTTCTTCCCACTTCACAGGCTGTCTCTTAATCCAATTAACTGTTTCCTTTGCTATACAGTGTTTTAATTTCATGAGGTCTCATTGTTGGACTTATTTTCTGAGTGCCTGGATTCATGGTCAGAAAGTCCTTATCTAAGTCTATACCTGGGAGTGTTTTTTCTAATTTTTCTCTATTAATTGCAGAGTTTGGGGTCTTACATTTACTATCAATGTGATATTTGGAGTTGATTTTGTGCGAAGTGAATGATGGGGGTCTGGTTTCATTCATCTAACCTGTTGAAATCCTGTTTTCTCAATACCATCTTCTGGACAGGCTGCTGTCTTGCCAGTGTGTATTTTTGGCATCTTTATCAAAGATTTGGTGGCTGTAGCTGTACAGATATTATGTAGAGCCTATATTCCAGTTGTTCTCAACCCGTGGGTCATGACCCCTTTGTGGTCATGTTATCAGATATTCTGAATATCAGATATTTACATTATAATTCATAACAGTAGCAAAATTACAGTTACAAAGTGGCAATGAAAATAATTTTATGGTTGGGGTCACCACAATATGAAGAACTGATTTAAAGGGCCACAGCATTAGGAAGGTTGAGAACCACCGCTGTTATGTATTTGATTGATCCAGGTAGATCTGTTTTCACGCCAGCACAATGCTGATCTTATTACTGTAGCCCTCTAGCATGACTTGAAGTCAGACATGATGATACCTCCAGCATTATTCTTTTTTCCAAGGATTGCTTTGGCTCATTGATACTTCCATGTGAATTTTGGATGACACTGGAATTTTGATGGGGCTTGCACTGACTCTGTAGATTGCTTTTAGTGGAATGGCTATTTTCACACTATTAACCCAATCCATAAGAGGTTTTTCCATTTTCTAGCATCTTTCTCTATTCATTCCTTCCATACTTTCAAGTTCCATTGCAGAGATCTTTTGCTGCCTTGTTTAGGTTTACTTCAGAGTTGGGTTTTTGTTTGTTTGTTTGTTTGTTTGTTTGTTTGTTTTTGGCCAATGAGATTGTTTTCCTGGTTTCTTTTTCTATATGTGTCATTGGTAGACAGGAAGGCTACCGATTTTTATATGTTAATCATGTATCCTGCAGTTTTGCTGGATGTGTTTATCATCCGCGAGAGTTTTCAGGAGGAATCTTTAGAGGTTTATTTTTTTATGTATAGAATCATATTGTCTACAAATAGGGATGTTTTTACTTCTTCTTTTCCTATTTATCTCTCTTTCATCTTGTTAGTCTAACTCGCCAGCATTCTACCGAGTGCAGAGACTGGACAATCTCCTCTTTTTCCTGATCTTGGAGGAAATGCTTTGAGTTTCTTTGCTGAGTATGTTTGGCTGTAGGCTTGTTGTGTAGCTTTCATTGTGTGCGAGTGTGTTCCCTCAGCTCACAGACTCTCTGTAGCTAGAGTTTCCCTGACTGGCCCACGGTCAGGATAAATCTCTTTCACCTGCCAGTCCCACAGTCGCTCAGACCCAACCAAGTAAACACAGAGACTTATATTGCTTACAAACTGTATGGTCGTGGCAGGCTTCTTGCTAACTGTCCTTATATCTTAAATTAATCCATTTCCATAAATCTATACCTTGCCACATGGCTCGTGGCTTACCGGCATCTTTACATGCTGCTTGTCCTGGCAGTGGCTGGCAGAGACTCCCTCTGCCTTCCTGTTCTTTTTATTCTCTCTGTTAGTCACGCTTATACTTCCTGCCTAGCCACAGGCCAATCAGTGTTTTATTAGCAACACATTTGCCATACAGAACATCCCACAGCAACTCTCTGTGGCTTTTATCATGAATGGATGTTGGATTTACGTCAATGGCTTTTTCTACATCTACCGAGAAGGTCACGTGGCTTCTGTCTTTGAGTCTATTTACTATGATGTATTGCATTTGTGGGTCTGCGTATGGTAAGCCATCTCTGCATCTCTGGAATGAAGCCAAGGCAATCATACTTTTGATGCGTTCAAGAACTTCACTTGCGTGTGTTTTATTAATTTCTGCGTCTGTTTCCATCTGGGCTGTTGGTCTGTCATTTTCTTTTTGTTGTTGCTGTGTCTTTTGCCATATACTTACCAGAAAAGAATCACGTGATGACATGATTTAGAAAGAAAGCAGAAAGGTGACTTGGTGACCAGAGTGCATAGCGAAGGAGAGAAGAGAGGAGGAAACTGGGGGAAAGGTGACTGTCCACAAGCAGAGCACCCCAGAGAGCAGCAGACTGAATGGGGGGACTCCGAAGTCTCCTGGGAAAGTATTTGCATTGCACTCTGAGAATGCCATTCACAGTCTGGCTGCGGCCCCCGGTCCTCTCCACATTCAGTGGGTTACTGGCATGGTCTTAGAGGTCGAGAAAGGGGGAGTTTGATGGCATAGGAGTATCTCTGTCCCTCTCTGGGAGCCCCAGACAAAGAAGGGTTATGAGATACCTGCCTGGGGAAGCCCCAGTTTGGGGAGTGCCTGACAGAGCCTGCTGTGGCCTGAGATGAAGGCTTCAACAGATAAATAAACAGAGCATCCTGGAGCTTCCACAGGAGGGCAAACTCGGTGTGGAGGGTGGGGGCTTACTGTGGCTGCCACAGGAGACCTCTGGAACATCCCCTCTTGACCCCTCTCTTCTCAGTGCTCAGTGACCTGTGGAAAGGGCTACAGGCAAAGGCTGGTCTCCTGCAGTGAGATTTACACGGGCAAGGAGAACTATGAATACAGCTACCAAACCACGGTGAACTGCCCGGGGACACAGCCGCCAAGCGTCCATCCCTGCTACCTGAGGGACTGTCCTGTCTCAGCCACCTGGAGAGTTGGTAACTGGGGCAGTGTAAGTAGGAGGCTGGGTTGTCAACTCTGAAATCTCCTGCCTGCCTGCAACTTGGCCTGGCTGATGGGAAGAGAATGGGCAGTCTACATCCAAACAGCTGAGGCTCACTTTGCCTCATCCCAGGAAAACACAAGTTGTCCAGTTTTGGGCCACAGTTTCTTCATTTATAAAATGTATATCTATGAAGAGGATTTGAGTTAATGTATAAAAAGCACCTAGATTATTGTGGTCAATTGTTGCTTGAGTTTTCCTGCCTGGCCCACGGTCAGGATAAATCTCTTTCACCTGCCAGTCCCACCGCCGCTCAGACCCAACCAAGTAAACACAGAGGCTTATATTGCTTACAAACTGTATGGCCGTGGCAGGTTTCTTGCTAACTGTCCTTATATCTTAAATTAGTCCGTTTCTATAAATCTATACCTTGCCACATGGCTCGTGGCTTACCGGCATCTTCACATGCTGCTTGTCCTGGCTGGCAGTCAGTGACTCCCTCTGCCTTCCTGTTCTTTTAATTCTCTCTGTTAGCCCCGCCTATACTTCCTGCCTAGCCACTGCCAATCAGTGTTTTATTAGCAACACATTTGCCATACAGAACATCCCACAGCAGTCAATTTTATGTTACATTTTGCTATTTTTCCTACATCTTTACCACACTTTTTTTGAGTTAGCATTTAGAATCCAGCCTCTCCTAAGAGTTGCCCAGGAAACATTTTTGGCTGCTTCCATTGTGGAGGATTCCACACTCTCATCTGCCTGTACAGGGGGAACTTAGTTTGCTCAGGACACAAAACAGAATATTCTAAATTAAGTCTGTTTGGAAAAATCAGTCTTCTGGCTTTGGGCTACGAAGCTCTCAGGGGAAAGTGTGTGTGATGTGATGAAAGTCATTAGGATCTGAATCCCATCTTCACAAGGACCTTGAACAAATTCCTTCACATCTGAGTCCAGAACTTCCATCTGTAAAAAAAAAAAAAAAGTAGTTGTGGTGCTATCTCACAAGATTAGCATGCAGTTTAAATGGGGGAAAGTGAGTGTATAACTACATACAGGGACACATGTGTTAAAGGTTTGATATAGAAATGTATGTTTTACATATACATAGTATGTACATGTATATATATGTGTATATATATATATAATGCTTCACATGTGTATATATTCATATATATAATGCTTAACAGGACAGCTAGTCATGGTAAGAAATCAATAAATGCCAGCTGTTTGTCACACAGCCCCAGGGCTCCAAGCTTTGGGTCGTGATGCTTATACCTCCCAGGTTCAAGAGCCACCCATTGACTCCTCTTTGCTTTCCAGTGCTCAGTGTCCTGTGGCGTGGGAGTCATGCATAGATCTGTGCAGTGTTTAACCAACGAAGACCAACCCAGTCACCTGTGTCCCACGGATCTCAAGCCGGAAGAACACAAAACCTGCCACAACGTTTATAATTGTAAGTTGCTCGACTGACGCCTTCTTTGTCTGCCATGGAGAGCAAAGCATCTCTGTTTGTCTATTTGTCTGTCCTCTTTAGAAATGTGGTAATTCTCTGTGTGTTGTAGGGTGGATTCATGGCGGCGGCGGGCGGTGGGGGGGGGGGTGCCTACACTTTCATGCTCAAATTTTTGGAGACCAGAGATTGATCTCAAGTGCCCTTCCTTCCACCTTACTGCTGAGACAAGGTTGCTCACTCAACCCAGAGCTCACTGGTTGACCAGGCTTCTTGCTCATGGATCCTCATTGTTCTCCTGTCTCCACCCCCCCAGTTCTGAGATTCCACAACACACATTCACAGCCAGCTTTTTTGTGTGAGTTCTGGGGCATCCAACTCAAGTCTTCGTGTTTGCCTGGCAAGCACTGTACTGACTGGACTACCTCTGTCTCCTTGTCTCTCTTCTCCCCACCAATCTCCCTCTCTCTTTAATCTACCGCTTGGCCAGTTCGTGCAGACAGTGTGATGTATTCTGTTAGTAGATACTGAACATCTGAGACGACTGCCCCCATTTCTGTGATGTGTGTTTCCTAGGTGAGCTACCCCAGAACTGCAAGGAGGTAAAAAGACTCAACAGCGCCAGTGTAGATGGAGAGTACTTCCTGATTGTTAGAGGGAAGCCCCTAAAGGTGAGTGTTGAAATCAGTCATTGTGTGCAGACTGTTTTCACGGTCATCTCTGCACTCATCACTGCTTCTGAGTGCCTCTGTGGATTCTTCCTCACGTATCTTGTAGGTATTCTGTGCAGGGATGCATTCTGACTATCCCAAGGAGTACGTGACGCTGGCCCATGGTGACTCGGAGAATTTCTCCGAAGTTTACGGGCACAGGTAAGAAGCTCAGTCCCAGAAGAACTGAATGCCTGGAAGCCCCTAGAGAAAACACGCCCATTCTTACCACAGTGCTCTCTCCATTGTTTAGGCTGCACAACCCCACAGAATGTCCCTATAACGGGAGCCGACGAGATGACTGCCATTGCCGGAAGGATTACACAGCTGCTGGCTTTTCCAGTTTCCAGAAAATTCGAATTGACCTGACCAGCATGCAGATCATAAGTAAGTTCAGGGAAGCATCCTGCGGAAGCGCATACCTCCTCTCCACTCGGGGGACATGGGTCCCGTGAGCAGGTAGATATAGAAAGGAGGTCACACAGGGTGACCACAGTCCAGCAGTGACAGCCCTGCCATGTGCTTCACAGGTCAAGGCTTTGTCCTTTATGTTCAGGGCTGACTTCCGGTGCCTGGAGTGTGGCTGGCATAGATCAGGTCTCTGTCTGGTTTACATTGAGTGAGGGAAGGAAAGAGATAAGTATTTGCTCATGGAAGGTTCACCAATGTGTGTTGGGCCTTGGGGCAGCATCCTAGTAGGTGTGGCCCTGGGACGAGGACCTTGAGGATGTGAAGGGGTTAGCCACTGGGTGTCTATACAGGGGCAGGAATAGAGCAGGAAAAAAGCTTCTGGAGGAGAAGGGACCGCAGCTAAGAAACAGTAGCACAGTCACTTGTGAGACACGTCCCGCTCCAGATGGCTCTCCCCGGCACAGGGCACATGCACACATAGGCAGAAAACTAATTTTATCTGATCGGTGATTCACGGGAGAAAAATGGCTCCAGAATTCCCTTTCCTAACGAGCCTGCCCATGGTCTGATCTCACACTCTGGCCAGTACTCTGTTTCTGCTGGGCACATTAATCATTAGAGCTGGTAAAGACAGCTAAAATATCTAAACGCGTTCTCTTGAACAGGGGAAGAACAGGAATAATGAAGAATTAAATTTTTTCTTATTAACATTGCACCCATAATATTACCTTGGTTTCCTCTTGAGTTAGATTTAAGTGTGATTTGTACGGAGATATTTTTTTATTTGCTGTCAGCTATACAGATTAGGGTTAGATGCACTAGTTCTGTGGTTTCTTTGTTGAGAAAAATGCCCTAGGTTTAGTTCATCAGGGTGGGGCTCATGACCCTGTCTCCCAAGCAACCTTGCCTTTAAACCCTAATCCACTGAGGACCTATGGGCAATTAAGTAGCAGTTAAGTTGCTAAGGGAGAGAGACACATTTTCTTTAGTGGTGTGGCCATGGATAATTTGCCCTTTAAATAACCTCTCACCCATATTCCTGTAAGTGACTGTAATGAAACTTATTGGGTCGCACACGCACGAGAGATACGAAAATGGGTGAAGTACCTGGGAAGAGGAAGAAGGAGTTGTGTAGGCATGGGAGGGGAACAAGAGAAGGTAATGGGGGTCAATGTGGTCAAAAGACGTAATGTGTGTGCATATGTGTATGTGAAGGGGCCATAACCCACGGTTATATATAATTAATATATGCTAATGGAAACTTGAAGAAGAAAAGACCCCAGCGAAGAGCCACTCAAGTGACCAAGGATGTCTTTGCTTAAAAATGGGAGTCCCAAATTTCTTTCTCCTGAAAGCAGAGTTTGCTGTGGAAAGAGTTAGGCCGGTAGCAGTTCCTGGAAGGGCAGAAAGATTTGGAAAAAAAAAAAAAAAAAACCCACGGAGCCACCCCAGCCACCCCAGCCACCCCAGCCACCCCAGCCACCTCAGCCACCTCAGCCACCCCAGCCACCTCAGCCACCCCAGCCACCACAGCCACCACAGCCACCACAGCCACCCCAGCCACCTCAGCCACCTCTGCCACCTCAGCCACCCCAGCCACCTCAGCCACCTCAGCCACCCCAGCCACTCCAGCCACCTCAGCCACCACAGCCACCCCAGCCACCTCAGCCACCTC
>CABHPQ010165418.1:0-50030 GCA_902168405.1 Peromyscus aztecus | reverse complement strand
ACACACTTTACTCTACCCTGACTTTGTTTATCTTTTCAGAATTCATATAGCATACTTTTAGGAGGTGTTTCCAAAGTTTCAGCATATATTTATTTCTAAACTCTGGTATTATAACTTCCACAGTAGTAAATACTGTTTACTAATTTTGTAAGAGTTAATTTTTTTCATTTTTATAGTTGATTATGACATATATATGTGTAGCTGAACATTTTAGTTCCTTCCCTCACTATTCTCACTATTGAATAAGTATAATATGGCCCTAGTTTTGGCTAAAGAATGAAAATGAGAGGCAGAAATGATTCACAAATAAAAGCATGACTGTACTGTTTTCCTGTTTTCCTAATTACTAGAGATCTTTTAAAGATTATCTTGATGGGTTGGAGAGATGGTTTAGTGATTAAGGCCACATAGTTCTCTTGCAGAGGGCCTGAGTTAGGTTCCCAGTCTGGTGGCATACAATTTGCTGTACCTCTAGGTCCAGGAGATCAAAATCCTCTTCTATTCTTCATGAGAATCTACCTTCACATTCATGCACATATAGGTTCATAATTTAAAATAAAGTAAATCTTTTTAAAAATGAAACCATTTGATTTTGTTATCATTTCAAAAGAAAATAAAGTGAAAATGTGGTCCTATTATATATAGGCAAAATGAAACATGAATTTACTGTTTTGCTTCTTTTAAACTATGGAATGGGATTGATATACATGCCATATTGTATTATAAGCTTCTGAACACTTTGTATCAATGTATTAACTATATTTTTGTTAGAACAACAACTATTTTATATATCTAGATATCTACATCCAACTACTTAATGTATCTTTCTTCACCTATACTAATACACAAATACACATTAAAACACATCTGAACATAGATACTTATACAAATAATATTTTATGAAATAAAACATTCCTTGTAACATACTATATATTGTTTTATATGTTGCATATTTTATTACACTCATACAATTTTATCAAGCTATACTAATATCTTGAAAAATGATTGATGTGTATTTATTGTAGATAATTTTAAAATATAAAAAAGTAAGCATAATTGCTTCTACAAATATATGTATTTTAGAAAATTTCTCTCTTAGATTCCATGAAAAATAATGTCTTTCAGAAAATAAAGGCATTATAGTAACCTTATAAATTCTTTTAACAAATTGTATGTTTAAATGTACAACAAAAGAAAAACAACTTTTTTTTTTTTTTTAGTCTTGTGGATCAAGTTCAAAAATACAAGTCTGAATCCAAAAATAAATGAGCAGCGTGTTAAAATGTGAAGGACATTTTGCCACATCACCTAGTGTCCAATTTTCTTAGTGCCCAGCATTGACCCGGCAGTTCTGAGGTGAGTTAGATAGAATTGCCTATGTCAGTCACAAGGAACAGCTTGATTGCTCAGCCATCCTTTACAATCACCCACTGAACCAGGTAGAGGTGAAATAGTGTATACAGCAAAGTCATGAAGATTGATGGCGCCCAGCTGCTTCCAAAGTTGCCCTGTTCTGCATGCAAACCACTTGACACATGAACTGATGGAAAACAAAGAGTGTTTGCACAGGAAAAGTGCCTCACCAAGCTTAATTTCCATAGCCATTTGCACAGCAAAAGCAAGATCTAATAGGTCCCTGAGAAATCAGCAAAGCCATGATAAGAATTCAAAGCCACAAACTAAATAAAAAGAGATTATTAGCTACATTGCAGTAGGCAAACAGTAAAGACTCAAGTGATCAATACTTGACAAGAGACATGCCACTAACTTCATGTATAGGTCAGACTCACACACTGTCTTTTAAATAAATCGACTGACTCTTGGACAAGGCACATAAAATGTCACTTTTTATCTCTCAGTTGATATTTTCTTCTGGGGGGTGATATCTATTCACCTCTCTGAAAGATTTGATCGAAAAGATAGTCACTCCTGATATAAGGTTTAAAAGAGAAAACTGCAATCAAGTGGAAATTTTTGTCAGTATCTTAATCTCTGATTTGTAGAAGGTTTTGCTTTGGGATATTTGGTATGTCTGAGGATTGCCACCAAAGAGCCCTTCTGTTCTTTAATGGCGGCACTAAATCTTAACAAACGTGAGCATGAAAACTATTGTGCTGCACTTGTGAGGCATATATCAAAGTTATATTTTTTAAAGCTTGGAAAGGCAGTTGAATCATGCATGCTCTTTATGGAGCTCTGATCAGGCTGATAAAGGCAGTTCAGCTTCAATAAACGCTTTTTAAGTGAATGTTTTGGAAAGCGAATAGGAAATTCAAAGCTCACACTGTTGCCAAACGGCTCCCAGAGCACTTTGATCACTTTGTTTCTGACATTTTGTTGAAAATGTCTTGTTTTCATTAAAATGTTGGCATCTAGAGACCAAGAAAGTTAACTGTAGTCACTGAAAGTATAATATACAGTAAATCATGGAATGACATGACTTATTAAGTACTTTGTACACATTCCTTAAAAAGAAATCCATTTCCCCGTGGGGTCAAACACAGCATTGCACTTGTCTGAGAAAAAGTTCATATTGTTAAAAGAAAGACAAGTACAAAAGATAAATCAAACAGTGGCGTATTGCCCAAGGCAAAAGAAAACTAAGTTATATCATTTTCCTTTTCAAAAGGATATGAATTGTATATTATAAAATGTTTTATATATATGCTCATAAAAATAATGGAGTGTGCACTGTTTTGAAGTTAAGATCCAGAACTTATCTCTGACTTCAAGGACAGAAAGTCTAAGTGTTAGGACTCTCTCACATTTGGCACTAGGATGCTTCTTCAGTTAGAAGTCCACAAGTGGCACAGTTTGAGATGCGTAGCTTCTGTAACTTCATTGTTTTATCAGAAAAGGGATGATCGTGAAAATGAAAAAGCAATGATTTGAAAGCTTCTCAGAGACACATTATTATGAAATTGATCCTTTACACATTCAGAAATATTTAAAAGAAAAAAGTCATGACGACTGAAAGACATGTGCTGTGCTGTATTCTTCCACATTCCAATTTTAACTTAATAGGATATTACTTATAATTGTAGTTGGAAGTTTTCCTGCATCCCAGTCAGCCGGCCAGAGGTCAGGACAAATCTCTCCCACTTGTGTCCCCCAAGAAAACACACAGAGGCTTCTTATATTAATTATAACTGCTCAGCTATTAGCTCAGGCTTATTACTGACTAGCTCTTACACTTACATTAGCCCATTATTCTTAATTGTGTTTATCCATGTGGCTTGGTACCTTTTCTCAGTTCTGCCTTGTCATCTTGCTTACTCTGTGTCTGACTGATGATCCTGACTCAGCCTTCCTCTTCCCAGAATTCTCCTGGTCTGTTTGCCCTGCTTATACTTCCTGTGTGGCTACTGTCCAAACAGTGTTTTATTTATCAACCAATCAGAACAACACATATTTACAATGTACAGAAAGGCATCCCAGAGCACTTCCCTTTTTCTTTCTAATCAAAAAGAAAGACTTTAACTTTAACATGTAATATTTAATATATTTTTCAAAGTTTTTCCTTTAATTTAGTTGATTACTCATGCTATCTTCCTAACTTAACACATGAATTTCTGGTAATTTTAATTTGCTTTCAAAGTATTAAGAACTATAAGACAAAATCAGGCTTCTGAAAATATTGAGGTCAATATAGATTTGACTTCAAATTGAAGAACTGAATTACAAGAATGTACTCAGAATAAGACACACACACACACACACACACACACACACACACACGTACAAGTGTACATATACACATATATACACAGGTATACACACATATACACAGATAGCATCACATTGAAACAAATGGGTCATTTACTTCATATTGACTTTACTGTTATAAACAATACATGGGTATGTATCATTGTTTCCAAACACTTAGATTCATGTCCTGGCTAAATATTGGGAAAATAAAAGCTTTGATAGAAGACAAACACTGTCATCTCTTCTAGATCAGAGTAACTGGGTTACTGAACATAACTCACACTCATTTTCTTGGAAAAACTAAAGTAACAAAATGTTGAAATATAAATAATTATCAATAAGTGTTTTAGAAAGTCACAGAATTGAGGAAGAAAAGCCATCAATAGAAACTCTTTTGCTTCCACAGACATTCCACAATCTGAAGGTTACAGCTGAAAACCAGGAGGTGTAGTGGAGCCTTCACCAGACATCCAAGAAAAAAGAGGAGATGGACTTGTTTCTACATGCTGTAAGAGGAGCATAGCATAATGAACTCTGTCAAAATATACTGGGGCCCCGAAGGTCTGAATTTGACAAAGAAGTAATTTAATAATGGTAGAGAAACACAGTATGTGATGAATAGATGTATCTTTTCTCAATTATTTCTCTAAATTAATTTTTCTAAATACAGTATAACAACAGAAACAAATGTAGAAAAGCATTTAAGAAATTAAAACAACTTATGGAAAAATCAGTAGAACAAAGGAAACTTTAGAAAAGAAAATTTAAAATGAATTATAATTTTCCTTTTTAAGAACTTATCTGATAGAAAATTTGCAATGAAGGTTAGATAAATGAAGTAAAAGCTTAAAATTAATAAAAACAAAATGATTGGATTCAATATTACATTATAAAACCCAAGGGGATTGTTCACTAATTAGAATATGAGGCATATGAAACTACTGATTAAATTAAAAACATCTAGAAAGGAATTATTAATTTATGGTTTCATTTAATCCCACCATATAAGATGAATTCAATATCAGGTCAAGAACCTATGGTTAGATAGGACATAGGCCCTCAGAAGGAGCCTCCTGTTATTATCCTGCTAAAGTAACACACTATTAACACAAATCCTAATGATGTCATTTTTCCCAAGGTTCGATGTACTTCTCAGTCCTTGTCTGAGAAGCTTACATTTGCAGATGGGGATTTGTGGTGATATCGTGTTCCCCAAAATATTGTGCACACTAATAATCTTATCTGGGGTCAGAGAACAGAACAGCCACTACATATGGAGGATAGAAAATGGTGGCACACACACCTTTAATCCTAGCATTCCAGAAGCAGAGATCTGCCTGGATCTTTGTGAGTTCAAGGCCACACTGGAAATAGCCAGGCATGGTAACAAGAGCCTTTAATCTCAGGAAGTGATGGCAGAAAGCAGAAAGGTATTTAAGGTGTGAGGACAAAGAACTAGAGCTGGTTAAGCTTTTAGGCTTTTGAGCAGCACAGTTCAGCTGAGATCCATTTGGGTGAGGACTCAGAGGCTTCCAGTCTGAGGAAACAGGATCAGCTGAGGAATTGGCAAGGTGAGGTGGCTGTGGCTTCTTCTGCTTCTCTGATCTTCCAGCATTCACCCCAATACCTGGCTAAAGGGTTTGTTTTTATTAATGTGACCTTTTAAGATTCATGCTACAGGGATTAACATAGAGACTCCCAACCTGTCAATGTTCAGAAAACAAGAAAATATAAAGTGTTATCCCTATGGAATATATATACTGTACCCCAATTGCAAAGGTTCAGGGATCATTGCAGAAGAGAGAAAAGAACAATTATGAGCCAGAGACAGTGGATCACTATAAGGATGTTTCTTCTGGACACCACAGGGAAGCTGTGCTTATGAATTACAGCTGCCAATACAGCAGGAGCAAAACCTGTGGAAGCCCAAGTCAGACCAAATTCCATCATGCAGAGGAGAAGTTGTGTACATAGTCCCACCCTCAGTCATTAACAAGTGGCAATTGTTAACTGCTAGGAAAGGGAGGTATAATTTTATCTAAGATTTGTGCCTTGATGAATGGACCACACTCCAGTGGAAGATCACAGATCCAAGAACATCTGGGTATTAAAAATTGATCAGATGATTGTAAAGAATATGTGCATATATTGTGGTTTACCCAGGGAATGGTATGCACTGAATGAGACTGCCATCACTTTTAGGCCAATGGAATAAAAGAAGAAAAGGAGCAAACATGAACACTGCATGTTACACCTCTTTCTTGTTCAGTGTGACATGAATTGTTCTATATAACCATTCCCTTCTCCCTCCAGGATGGAGACTGAAATCTCTTAAACCATCAGTCTCTCCATGCCCTTCCTCTTCTCTCTGCTTCTCATCTTGTTTTGTCTGTTGTGTTACAATTACAAAATAAGACCACATACAGCTATTATGAGGACTGTTGTGTGTGTGTGTGTGTGTGTGTGTGTGTGTGTGTGTTGTTTGTCTTGATAATGAGCTTTCAGATATGGTTGGAATCACTTTGTAGAAGGAATTTGGAAACATCCAGACTACAGAAGCCTGGGGTGCAATAATCAGCATTTCATCAAATAGCCTGGTTATAGCCCAGACATTCATCATGTTACTAGAATTGTAGATACTAGACTAAACACTCAGTCTCAAGTCTATTGGGAAGTGGCTCAGAGGACATTCTTGTTATATGCTAAGTCTATCTCTGCTATGCCCATTTTGCAAAACTTTGTAGGACTCTAATTTAAAGATGATATGCTAATTGAATGGAATACATTTCAAGGTAGCCCTTGATTGTGTGTGCTTATTTCTTAGTACCTCTAGTGGGTTTTTACAGCAAGAATTGGAAGCAGCCATATTAACAGAGTGATCGGTCAGCTGGAAAGGGTGGCCAGAGAGAAAGAGTGTGATGTTACAGATATTAGGAGTGTTGCCACCCAAGTCCATTAGAACTTACATCACACCACAATTCCAAGAAGAGGCACAACCAGTTATCCACCATATGCAGCAAAAAAAAGAAAGAAAGAAAAAAAAGTTATAAAATAGAAAAAGAAAGGGTTAGTGAAAATGGCCGATTTTTTTTTTTTTGAGTTGTATGTAAGATAGAATCTGATATGCCACAAAAGGTCAAAAGACATTTAACAGAATATATTTTAACCAAAGTGGATAAAATCATTGAACGGTGTGGTCAGATTATCAGAATTCAAAGAAAAACATTAAAAAATTAAGCATTAAGAGCAAAAACACTTGTCATGAAAAAAATAATTTTTAATAAAATTAAAATCTAATCTCTAAATATAAATGACTGAAGCTGGAAGTATGGAATGTCATATTTAATACCAAGAGAAAAACAAGACAAGGCAGACAGCACCTACTCAGTATCTCGCAAAAATATTCTCTAAATACGACGGAGAAATTATGACATTTCCTTGTAAATGTAATGTAAGGGGAATTAAAAGTAGCTTAAATGCTTTATAACCAATACCTAGGGGCGTAATTCACACTGAAATGACAGAATAATAGGCAGCAAATGCAAACCATTAAATAAAGCATATTGACAGAGGTGACACATGGGCAAATATGAATACCAATATCATTATATTTGCTGTTTTTAACTCCTCTTTCATATTTTATGTGATTTAAATGGGAAATGTATAAGGAGGAAATTATATATCTACATAAAAATAACACAATGTATAAAGGTGGAACCCATGATAATAAAAGCATGAAAAATGAATGGAGACAAAATGGAGCAGAATACTTGATACTTCTAAACCTTTTTTTAAATCTATTATTATTGTTATTTCAAATGCCTTATTATTTCTAATGAGAAAAAGATGGAGTGTTGAATATGATTGGGAAGATAGTGGGAAGGATCTGGGACGAGTTGGGAGAAGGGAGCCTGTAAGAAGAATAGACTGTGTGAAAAAATGTTTATTTAAAAAACACTATGCTGACATTAATCTTAGTAATTTGTTGCTAGTAGATGTGGTATTAAATTAATACTAAGAAAATATATTATAAGATACAGACAAATGAAATAAATAATCAAAATATTTTTTTTCAAAAGAAATTAATGGTGAAAAAAAGTAACTGGAAAAGATGGAGATTGTATACAAGGTGTAGACTGGGTAAATGAAAGAAGGTACACTATTCTTTACCAGCATATTTAAATAATATATTATTTAAATATATATTATTCATCTCTCTTTCAAAGGATAAGGATTAGGGAATTGGAATTATAGATGATGAATAGACTTTTGTTAATTGAAAATATTATACACACACACATACACACACACACACACACACACACACACACAATGAAGTCTTATGGTGGTTTGAAAGAAAATGGTCCTTATAAGGCGTGGCACTTATTAGGGGGTGTGTCTTTGTTGCTGTGGGTGTGGTCTTGCTGGAGGAAGTGTGTCACTGTGGAGGTGGGTTTTCATGTCTCCTATATGCTCAAGCTGTGCCCAGTGTGATAGTTCACTTCCTGTTGCCTGAGGATCAATACTCAGCTCATTCTCGGGCAACATGTGTGCCTCCATGCCACCCACCACAATGATAATAAACAAAATTCTGAAGTGTACGGTAGCCCCAATTAAATGTTTTCCTTTATAAAGTTTGTCATGGTCGTAGTGTCTTCTCACAGCAGCAGAAATCCTAACTAAAACAATTCCCATTAAAGTTTTTCTTCTCCAACTAATCGCCCCCTCCCAACTTCCCTACCACCCAAATCCACAACGTTCCTTTCTTATTTTTATTAGAAAACAAACAGGCATCCATACAGATTATTAAAAATAATAGATAAAAGATAATATAAAATGAAAAACTAATATTCCAGAATTGGGCACAGCATCCCATTTAGGACTGAGTGTTCCAAATTATATCTCTGTTTTGTCTAGTTGTAGGTCTCTGTACTTTTTCTTATCTAATGTTGGAAGAAGTTTCTGTGATTCTGATTGCAAAGTCATTAATCTACAAGTCTAACAGAATGTCACTAGGAGTATTTTACAGTTTATTTTTCTTTAGCAGAACATTTGTATTTGGTTTTCCTCTAGCCCCCATCCTATCTAGTCTCAGGTTCTTGGCCACCCAAAGTGTTGAGCATGTGTTTCATCTTATGAATTGGTCCTTAATTCCAATCAGATAGTGGTTGTTTACTCCATGACTTTTGTGTTACTATTGCACCAGCAATATCTTGCAGGTAAGTCATCACTGAAGATCTCAGGTTTTGTAGGCGGTTTGCTGTTTAGCTTTCTGTTCTGGGAGTGTGCAGAGTAATTTCCATTACCATGGACTTTAGGTAGGCATAAGCCAGACTTTTGAATAGTCAGTGAGATATGTAGGTGTTTCCTTCACAAATAGGTCATTTTAATCAGTTTGTGGTGAGCAATCATTACATTTTGCAAAGCTCTGTGCTGTTTTGCAGTTTTCATGCGACCTTTTTGGTCTACAGTTTTACTTCCTGGCACTGATATTTTAATTTGGTGACAAGAGACACCTACCTGTGTCTTTGTATCTCTTGTAATGTGGTAATTTGTAAGTCACATATATTAGTACACAAAGTATTTTAATGAATTAAATAAATTAAAGTCAGCCTGGAAAGGCAAATACTTTTAATTCCAGTACTTGGGAAGTGGAGGCAGAGCCACATTCTGGTAGATCTCTCTCTCTCTCTCTCTCTCTCTCTCTCTCTCTCTCTCTCTCTCTCTCTCTCTCTCTCTCTCTCTCTCTCCCTCTCCTGATTTTTAAATTCTTGCTATTTTGAGATTATAATGTAATTACATCACTTCCTCCTTTCCTTTTCTCCCTTCACCTTCTACATATCCCTCTGTGTTCTCTCTCAAATTAGGGCCCCTTTCCAGTGTGTGTGTGTGTGTGTGTGTGTGTGTGTGTGTGTCTTTGCACCTATATGTGTTTCATGTGGTTTTTCTTTTTTTAATTATTATTGTATTTTTCATTACTAAAAATAACTTTCAAATTGAAATATAATTTGATTATATCTTTTTCTCCCTTAAATCCCTACGATTCTCTTTGACTCACCAACCTTTAAGGTTTTTCTCAGAAAAGAAACAAAAAGGCAATATAATAACCCCCAAAGAAAAAGCAAGAAAACAAAGTAAAATCACGCCCAAAAAGAAAAAAAAATCAAACTGTAAACAAATATAATCACACAGGAAACAAAAACTGTGGGGTCTAATTATATATTGGTCAATTACTCCTAAATGTAATGACTGTCCTTGAGTGGTTGATTTATCCAGTGTCACTATTTGGAGAAAATTGATTTTCCCTTTATAAACAGGTATAAGTGACAGTTCAGTTGCTAACCTATACCCTAGTGGCTAAGGTTTTGCATGAATCAGTTCATTCATTCATTCATTCATTCATTCATTTTTTTAAATATAACAAATAAAATATGGTAAGATAAAACAAAACTACCACATTGAAGTGGGAAAGGAAAACCTACAGAAGGCAAAAAGAGAGCAAGAGAAAGCACAGGAGTTATAGACACATTCATCCTCAGGAGTTCCATGAAACACAAAAGTGCAATCCATAATATATGTCCAGAGGGCCTGATAAAGACCTGCGTAGGTCCTGTGCATTCGGCTTTAGTCTGTGAGTTCATGTGAGCAATGTGCATGTGGATTTAGAGTGCCTGGTTTTCTTAGTGTCTTCCATTCCCCATGATCTTTATTTACCCTCTTTCATCCTCCTCTCCCATGGGGTTCCCTGAGCTCTGAGGTGAGAGATTTGATGGTGATATCCCATTTAGTGGTGAATGATCCAATTTTCTCGTTCTGTGCATAATGTCCAACTCTTTATTTCTTTATTTGTTCCCATCTGCTGCAGGAGGAAGTTTCTCTGATGATAGTTGAACAAGACACTGATCTATAAATATCGAATATCACTAGTAGTCATTTTTATCACTACATTTTTTTTTAAATCCAGTATCATTTGGTTTTCCCCTAGTTCCCTGGGCTATCTACTCTCAGGTTATTGGTTACCAAAGCAATGCCATGTATGGGTTACATCTTGTGGAGTCAGCCTTAAATCAAATCAGTTATTATTTAGAGATGAATATCATATGAATATATATGCTTATATATGTATATTAGCTCTGAAGGTAATGATAATCAAGCCATATAGAACCACAATGGATAGGTATAAAGTAAGGGTACAGAGGTAACAGACAGATCATTTGGGAAAGGGAAATAGATAGATAGTCATATGCTTTTTCTTTGGCTCTTTTTAATGTTTGTTTTGTCTTATTCTGGTTTATTTTCTTTTACCATATCTCATTTTATTATTTATTATTACTATTATTTTTATTACCATTATTATTAACTTCTTGTTTATTTTCTTTTTTGTTGTTCATTTTTTTTGTTGTTTTGTTTTTTGAGACAGTGTTTCTCTATGTAGCTTTGGTGCCTTTCCTGGAACTCACTCTGTAGCCCAGGCTGGCCTCGAACTCACAGAGATCTGTCTGCCTCTGCCTCCCAAGTGCTGGGATTAAAGGTGTGACCCATCATCGCCCTGCCTGGCTTCTTATTTATTTTCAAATGGGGGGAGAAGAATCTTGACTTTCTGTGAGGTTGAGAGATGGTGAGAATCTGGAGCAAGTTGGAGAAGAGGAAATGTGGCATGAATCTTAGAAGGTCTTATTAATAAAATCAAACCCGGAGCCAGTTATTGGGTTAAAGCTGGAAGATGAGAGAAGCAGAACAGGCCTCAGCTTCCTCACCTCACCAGTTCCTCAGCTGATCCTGTTTCCTCAAACTGGAAGCCTCTGTGTCCTCATCTGAATGGGAATGGGTCTCAGGTGAATTGCTGCTCAAAAGCCTAAAAGCTTAACCAGGCTAGTTCCTGGTCCTCACACCTTAAATACCTTTCTGCTTTCTGGCATCACTTCCTGGGATTAAAGGCTCTTGTTACCACACCTGGCTGTTTCCAGTGTGGCTTTGAACTCACAGAGATCCAGATGTATTAAAGGTGTGAGTGCCACCATTTTCTGGCTTTTATGCCTGTCTAGTGGCTGTTCTGTTCTCTGACCCCAGATAAGTTTATTAGGTTACACAATATATTGGGGAACACAGTATTACCACAAGGAAACTGTAATCAGAATATATCATATGAAAATAAACTATTTTCAATAAAAAATTTAAAGTTATGGAAATATGGAAAATAAATTCAAAATTAGCAAAAATAAATGCATAATCAGAGAAGGCACTAGAATCAGATACTCTTTCACAAGATCAGGAGTCCCATAAATCACTAACCTGAAATCTTTATTTACTCAGAGGACCTAGTACAGATCCCTGTGATAACAGCTGGGTGAATTCTCTGACTTCTCACAGCTACTGAAGCTATTTCTAACTGAAGCCACCCCTAATTGTTCAATGTATAAACACAAATTCTAGCAGAATTACTTTATTTGCTTGCTGATATTATTTTCTCATTTTCCATTTTCATGTTTTCTAATGTTAGTTACATGAAAGTTATGGGTTTTTTTTGTGTTTTATTGTCCCCAGTAGAAACTAAAGTTACTACAAATTTGTCAACATTGTTTTATAAAATCATAACTAGATTGATACATCAACCCTTCCATCACTCACTGTTCACACTGACCCAATTCCTGATGCAAAGCAAAGCAAAGGAGGAAGGAGTTCTTCAGGCTTACAGTTTTTAAGGGTGCAGTCCGTCATGGCAGGGGATGATATGGTTACATTGCATCTGTAGTCCGGAAGCAGAGAGAGAGGTTTGTTGATGTTCGACTATTTTTTTCATTTTTCTTCAGCCATCAACAGTAGTCAGTTAGATGGTGCTCCTTATATATGAACTGTCTTCAGTCAAATATTCCTGGAAATAGTCTCATAGACATACAAAGAGGCATTTTTCTATGGTGATTGTGAATCTAGTCAAATTGATAATGAATATCAGCTATCATAATCATGGTCATCAAATATTGTTTGAATGGTTAAAAATATCAAATCTTAAACTAAGTAATCATTTTCACCAGATGAATGTTGGGTTTTATTTGGAATTGCATCACAGGTTATATGTTGGTGATTGTTGAGTTCACTTTTAGTATCAAAAGACATTTTCACACTTGGTTATTATTACACATTAATTTTCCAATTAACTGACCATACAATACTATCCCCTTTATACTATCATTTTATTCCACTTAATGTTATTGTAAACACATTTAACTGCAGACATTTCATTCTTCAATGGTTTCTTCTTGTAACATATAAGAGTCTTAGCACCTAGGTTGAAAAATCAGTTAAAGGTATAGTTATCTTTATGAATCAGATATTCTTCACCTGTACACTGATATTTTGAAATATTTTTAGACAACATTGTACCAAGGCAAATCTTAAGAAAAGAGACGCACTTATTTACTGAATCGAAATTAGCCTCTGTGGGTGTTGAATTGAAATCAAATTTCTGTTAAATAGGGCCCCAAGAAATCAATTGTAACCAGCAGTTAATGACCAGTTTGCTAACAGCTTGAGGCAAAGCCAAGGGCAGTTAACACTTGAACAAATTAGTTGTTAACTGTGTTAATGACAGATTTTGCAGGGATTATTGCTATTATAAACAGTCATCAATCTAGCTTTACCATTGAGCCTAGAAAAGTTTGCAGCCAAAAAAATAATGTTTGTGTTCTCAGTTTGATATTTTGTGCTCTCGTCAATATAATGGTAAAAAAACTACACAATGCTGAATGTCCAGCTTTCTTGATAGTAAAATTGGTAGAAGGTATTTTCTCTCTCTATGTGTGTAGTATATGCATGGATGAATGTATGTCTGGATTTTACTGTGAAATAATAAATTATATTCAGTATGCACATCATTACACTGTACGTATCTGTAGTCCTGAAGCAGGAGGAGAGGATTGTTGAGTATATACACCTGATTAATATGCTCAAATATCCATTGTAAAATCACTGGACATAATTAAAATTGTTCTGATTATAGCCATTAAGTGTTTGCAGTTTAAATCACAAAAACTACAAGAAAGAAAGGAGACTTTATATTGATTTTTATAATAGACTTCATATTTTTTCCAAAATAACCTTTTGGAAACTAAGGTACACAGTTTTAAGTACACAAAAATTCTTGACATTCTTCTCTCTCTCCTTACGCCCAGTTGTGAGTGTGTGTGTTTTGCATGCACCATAGTGCAGGTACACATTGCCCTGTTCTTTCTCAACATACCAGAAGAAATTATGATTTCATTCTATGTTATTTACATATGGAAAGATATTTTTCCCATTTCACTAACATATATTTATATATTCAAAACATTGATATACAGGTATTGTTTTCAGTGATAATCTGTACTTTAAGATACGTAGAATAAAACTGTTGCATTCAGTAGACAATTTCAATTTTTATTTATAAATTTTTCATAAAACTTACTTTAATATGAATATCAGATGTTTATGTTGAACTTTTATATTTTAATCTCTTGCCTTTCATACTGCTATGATTATTCAAAAAATTTTAAAAACAAGAAGTCTCATTTGACTGTTCTTATAAAATTGTTATTTCAGCATTGATCATGGATTAGTTGTAGTTTTCTATCCTTTATTTATTTTATAAACAATATTTGTGGCTATTATATGATTGAACATGGATATGTTGACATATATTATGTTAGCAATTACTTAAAATTTATTATTATATGTTTATTTTTTATACAGACACATAACTACATGAATTTCATATTCCTGATAAAATATGATTCATTTCCTGGAATGATATTTAAGGTTCACTTTACACTTTCATCAACAGTGACTTAAAACAAATGAGAAATCTAAATAAGCTGATTGTAGTATATTGGGGTAATTATCTGTTATGGTTATTAAACTTTGCTAAAACCCAAAAGGCCTGGGTCTGATTCCCTGTGGTTTTGATATGATAGGTAGTGTATTTTCAACTATTCGTCAGTAGACTAAGCTGCTTTATTTAATTTAATATGGTAGTACTGAGCTTGCTGTAGCCACTTTACTTGTGGTGGTGGTATTTAAGCAGAAAGCAGTCGTGGGTTACCATCTAAAGTATGTATGACACCTGAATGTTTCTCTACATGTGTCAATCATTTAACACCATATGTGAACATCAAGTATTGCCTCCCTCATTTTTCTAAAAAAGACATAATATTTAAGATATTTCCATCAAAACTTAACTTGATTCAGGTAGAGCAAAAGCAAAGAAAATAATACTTCTTATAGTTTATAAACTTATTACTATGAGAATATTATTTACTTATTAATGCATATAAGTTGTCCAAAACAGGATAAACTGCTTTTATATGTTGAATTTGTTCTACATTAAATACATATATGTAATATTTTTCTTTCATTGCCATTTCAGTGACTAATGAAAGACTTGTGTATGAAAATTTTGTAGAGGTAAGATCTAGTGGCTGACTGTTCTGTTTCTCTTTTGTCTACTCTGGGTATTCTATAACTCACTTAGAAAATGACAATGAAATCAAATTTATTTGAATATTTTAAAAAGACATGATGACACAACAAGCTAACATAAAGGCAAAGCATTCAGAATGAGACAAATCCATCAATTAGTTTTCCAAAGCAAGGTGGCATTACACTTTCTGTCATAATGAGAATAAAACAGCCAGACTTGGATTAGGGACATAGTTCAGTTAGCAAATTTTTGCCCACCTGAAACATTGAATTCAGTTTCCAACAATTCATAAAATCAATTCTGGTGGTGAATACCTGTAATCCCAATAACTCAGGAGGTGTATAGAAGTGAATCAGGAGTTTAAGGTCATCATTGGCTAAATAGTGAATTTAGGCGAACCTAGAACATTTGAATGTTAGTTTCAAAAACAAGCAAATAAATAAACAGGAGCCAGGTTTTGATCGCTTTTGAGGCCTCCTGTTGTAGTTGTGCAAATTTCCATGAGTTCTTTATTATCTGAAAAATTAAAAATGGTGATTTTTCTCTACCCTACAGTGTTGGCAAAAGACAGAAATAAACTTTAGTGTCAAACATTTCCAAGCAAAATTTCACTTTCATATTTAATTCTAACTACTTTCATTCTCATAATCGTTCTTTTGGGGGCTCAGTGTCTTCTTGTCCCTAGGAAAACTTGGGCATAGATTTGTTAACATGATCCTTAAGTACAAATGCAATAAAAAAACAATTAGGCCAGTTTGGGCATCCTCTCCACTATTGTTTAGTAGTCTAAGCTGGGGTAATCTTTGTGGATTCCTGGGAACTTCTTTAACACCCGGTTTCTCCCTGTCCCCATTCAACTGAATGTACCAGGCTCTGCTGACTCCCCATGGAAGGCCTTACCTTATTGTAGAAGGGAATGGGAAATGGGCTGGGGGAGGACTGGAGGGGCCTAATTGACTGGAGGAGGGAAGAGGGGGATCTGTGATTGGTATGTAAAATGAATAAAAAATTTCTTAATTAAAAAAAGAATAAAAAATATTAGGTTTCTAAGAATCACATGCCAAAATAAGTGTGTTTCTTATCAAAAGTGTTTATAACAAATGTTTAAATAAGCTGCAGTTGCTTTGTCTCTATGGGAGGATTCTTCAAGTCCTCAAGCCTTTGTGAATTCCATGTATGATTATGCTGTTTTCTTTGTTCTTCTTCTTTTTTTTCTTTTTGAAAATATAAGTTGACTTTGTAGGGCATTGCCATAATGCATGATGACTATACTGTGCTCTTCAGAATATTTGGGCCATATTTGAAGTTGAAATGCAGTACAATCACTTTGAAATTATAATTCAAGAGGAAGAGATACATTTCTTAGTTACCTGAATGCACTGGGCAGTCATCTCCTTGTTCTTAGTTATCTAGAAATTGAGGCATGTTTGAAAACATTACACTGAGTTTGGTGTTCTATTTCTGTGTGTCTTTTCCATATTACTCGTAAATCTCCACTCTCTTCATGCTATCCCCAAGAAAAGAAAAGAAAAGCATAAGGAAAATCATATCCCATAGAAAAAATATGAAGGAACATTTCCCTTAAACAGAATCTAAGTAAAGTTCCATGTGTGCTCCTGTATTAGTCTTTCTGTCACATGGCAAGTATATCCCATCTAATCATTGAGTGAATCATTGAGATTGCTAACAAGACAGACATGATTACTGCTTTATTACATTTGCTTATATGATATGAAAAATGAAGTGACTAATTCCTCTTCAGGTATTAATTTCCAAAAACTACATTGTAATTCAAAGATAAAGCTTTTATTCTGGTTAGTTAAATTAGCTTAGTCAGTATATTACCAAATACTATACTTTGGGATAAGTATTCAAATTTAATTTTTCTACTTCTTGGCCTGCTTCTTAGTATAAAATATTAAATTTCTCTAACAATCTATCATCTATCTTCCTCATCTATCTATATGTGTCTTACAAATGCAGCTTTTCATATTTTATATCATTTGCTCATTTGTATATTCAACATCCTTTACCTTATGAAAATTTAACACACAGTGAATTAAATTTTCAGGTAATAAGGAGAGATAAAAATGCAAACGGGGTTTTGTAAAAGTAGATTTTTCAAGAACACCACACAATTTATTCCATGATCTTTAATTAAATCAGCACTAGAAATGTTCGAGATGTTAATGAGCCTGAGTTTCTCTTATCTTTTATTTTGACCTTCAAGTGAGACATTTCTTCCTTAGAAAATCCATTAAAAATGCAGATATGTGGAAACACTCAATTTTGAATAAAATGTGTCAAAATGTAGTCTATTAATTGTCTTTTTTCATTTAAAACTGATCTATTATGCTCAGTCTGAAGGAATAATACATAATTATTCTTCAACATATCATTCTTTGTGGTTTTTCTATTAGGATAATTTTGGAATAAAAGTGGAGAACATCAACTTAAAATTTTAGTAACAATAGAATTGTAAATGATAGCCTACATTCTCCAGCAGCATTCCATCTGGCATAAAGTTCTTAGGAGACAGACACTTTAAGGAATACCATGAGCTTGTCAATCAGAATTCCTCTCCTTTTTCATCAGAATTTCACCTTGATTATCTTAAATGTCATTTGCCACCAAAGTGAAGTATAAGCTTACTGATTTTAATTCTAGCAAACACTATGATGACTAGTCGATAGACACATTTATCTTATTCTATATTCTTAATATGTCCCCTGTCCTTCTGTCTCATGTTTAAGGAGTTGTGCAGTTTTTATGATAAAAGTAAAATTGTTCTGAATGATAAATCTTTAGCTCAGTTAACCAAAAGACAAAGAGAAAAATACAATTCAACCAAATTTGAGATAAAATGGAGACATTAGAAGACACTGAGGAAATTTAGTGACTCCTAAGGGTGCACTTTACCTTTCTGTATTCCACCAAACTGGAACCCCCCCCAAAAAAATGAATGAATTTCTTGATAGTTACAACATAACAAAGTTAACACATCATGAAATGAAAAAAAAAAGAAACATAGAATAAAAAAAAAAAACATATCTGCAACCGCTGATGAAATAGAGGCAGTTATTTAAAGTTTCACACCTAAAAAGCAAAATAAGAAGCACAGGGCTAATGGGATTAAGCATCAAATTCAATGAAACAACCAAAGAAATGACACCAGTACTCCTCAAATTTAACCAAAAAAGAAATGGCAATCAGTACTCCTCAAATTTAACCAAAATGAAATGACACTCAGTACTCCTCAAATTGGTCCACAAAATAGAAATGGAAGGAACATACATTATAGCCCTGTTACCAAACCATATAAAGACTAAACAAAAAGAAAGTTATAGACCAATATCCTTTATGAACATAAATGCAAAAATCTCAAAGAAATACTTGCAAATCAAGTTACAAAAATATTTAGCAGTTCTTAATCATATACCTAAAAGACACTGTATCTTACTAAATGGTTAAATACTTAGCGATGTTCATTGCTGTTTAAACATAATAGCCAGAAATTGGAAACAGTCTAGATGCCCTCAACTGATAAGTGGATAATGAAAACATGCCCTATTTGTACAACAGAATTTTATCCTGCTGTTAAGCAAACTGAAATTATAAAATTTACAGGTAAATAAATGGCGCTAGAAGGAGTCATTGAGGATGAGTTAACCCAAACCCTGAAGTACAAATGTTGCATGTTTTCTATTTCTTTTATACATGGAAGTTAGTTTTAAACTTTAGATATGTGTGTTTCATTCTGAATGCTTGTAGATATTAAGTATCTAGTGAGGGACTAGGATAAGAAAGAGGGAATTTCCAAGGAAGGGATAATAGAATGTAATGATATAAAGAGATAAAGTAGAAATTGGAATAGGAGGAGTAAATGCAGAGAAGTTGGGAGGACAGGCTGTAGGAAGGAATACGAAGACGGAAAGTTAACACTATCGACACTTATAAAAGCCAAATGTGACCCTACAACTGTAGACGACTCCTAAAATATATACATATGAAGGAGTTTAAATTAAGTCACTACACAGTGGAGGAGACAATCCTACAAATAGTTACCTTATAACATCAAGTAAAACATCCAGTGCCTTGAATCAGTTACATCTTCCTGAGGTATTGGCCAAAGGGGTCCCTTAGACTCCCCCAAATACCAGAGGCTATTGCAAAGGCCATCATCCTGATGTTAAGGCCCTGCTGCTGAAGATACAACTTACTTATTTCATTGACTATGAATAAATCAAGCTGGTTCACAACAAGAAGCTTCACCCTTACTAACTAACATTCTTGGTGCTAAGAAGTACTTTGCATGATTCCAGAGGAGAAAAGAAATGATATCTTTCACCTATCTGGAAAGCCTTACAACAGAGACCTGCTTGCAAGATATGCTGGTAAAATCATAGCACAAATATTATTGGGGTAAGCAATCACTTTCTGATTGAACTTAAAGCCCATTCCATGAGATGGAACCCATGCCTGTCCCTGATAATGCAGCCAAGAATTTGTGTCTAGATCGATCCAAAGTCTAAGGGAATATAGTTCCTTTATTCATCTAAAGGAATATAGAAATAAAATGACTCCTAATGAAATACTGATATATCCATAGAACATAGCATCACTCAATGCCAACTAGAGAATATTTGTCTTCCAGGGGATGACAATTAATATAGAGATCCACAACTGATTATTGTCCAGAGTTTGAGGGAATTGGCAAAACTGAATCCTAGCCAGGCCTGGTGGCACATGCCTTTAATCCCATCACTTGTGAGACAGAGGCAGGTGGATCCTCTGTGAGTTCAAAGCCAGCCTGGTCTACAGAGTGAGTTCCAGGATAGGCTCCAAAGCTACACAGAGAAACCCAGTCTCAAAAAAACAAAAAAACAAACAAAAAAAAAAAAAAAAAAAAAAAAACCTAAAAACCTCAGTCCTAATTGGGGAGAGCTCTCTGAGGTAGAGATAGAAAGTTTATAAAAACCAGAATTTGCAGATCAAACCATGGAATAGGTATCATCCAGACACAAAAGTATTGATGCACATATGAAGTCATAGATAGTGCAATTACACACGCAAGATTTGCATGGGCTCAAACAGGACAAAAATCTGAACACTGAGAAATAGACAAAAATCCTACTTCAAATACAGAATTTTATGTGTGAATGATACCTTCTGGGAATGGGAAAATTAGTTTTCTACAACGGAGTGTCTCTGAATATATTAACCACACTCCAGGCCATACTACATGGCCAGGATTAGTTGACCAACACAAAAGGACTTCATGTTATTTCTCTGTTTTGTTATTTTTCAGCTTCTAAGTTTTCTTTCTTTTTTTTTTAACTTTCAGTTTTGTTTTGTTTTTTTTTTTTCTTTGTCTGCTTTATGGGGTTTTTGTTGTTGATTTCTTTTTTTGCGTTGTTTTGTTTATGTTTGGTTTTGTTTTTCAAGAGAAGGTTCAATGTGTAGCCTTGGCTATCCTAGAACTAGTTCTGTAGACACAGGCTGGACTTGGACTCACAAAGGTCACTTGGCCCATGGTTTCCAACTGCTGAGATTAAAGGTGTGTGCCACACGGTCCAGCTTTGTGTTTTTTGTTTTGTTTTTTTTTTTGTTGTTTTGTTTTATTTTATTTTATTTTTGTTTTAGGTGGGTGTGGGCATGGGCACACACATATATACACACTCAGAGGGAGAAAGAGAGAGAGAGAGAGACCATGAAATTGGGAGAGCATAGAGGTGGGGAGGATCCATATGAATTAGGAGAAGGTGAAGAACATGATTAAAACAGATTGCACAGAAAACGCTTTTTAAATAATAATGAAAAACCTATGCCTTATTGCTAAAATTACAGAGGGAATCCTATTTCTAAGCCATTGGACATGTCTCTGAACATCATGCTGTCAGTTCCTTTAAAAAAAATTCCATTAAACAATTATAAAGCAATTCCACTGAGAGAGAAAGAGAGAGAGAGAGACAGAGAGAGAGAGAGAGAGAGAGAGAGAGAGAGAGAGAGAGAAAGTACAAGAGAGAGGTGATCACTGCTTCATCTAAACAAATATATTCATAAATTTAAAAGTTTTGCTCCTAGAATTTCTTAAATTCATACTATTCCTGTTGTGAATATATCACTTATCAGCATAAAATAAACATGAAAGTCAGGCTTACAAGGATATTATAATTGTGGATCTTAAGGTGATATTGGAATATCTATTTTTTTTTTTTACTTTTTGAATCATAATTGGGACATGTTAAATACTTTTGTACCTTCAGGTATCTGTGTTTACCAATTATGTACAAGATATAAATTGCAACTCTACTGTATAGCAATGTAAAATCTTTGGTACCTTTTGTCATGCCTTTAGGGCACTGACAGTGAACAGCAGCAACAAACTAAATAAAACAAACAAACAAACAAACAAAAAAACCCACCCCTAAACAAACAAAAAAAATCAGACTGGTATTATGGTTTTAAAAACAAACTCAAGAAATTTAAACTTTTAATCCAATTTATATTCTTTCCTTATTTCCTTATATTATACTTTCAATAGTGTGTAATAATAAGAATAATAAGCCATTTTTAAATTTAAAAATTATTGGGGCCAAAGTTTAAATTGTTTTAGTAGGAATGTATTTGAACTTCTTCCTTCTATAGTTCAGTAGTGCTATCTTGTTGAAAACAGGCTCTTCCAAAGAGGGAAACTTGGTCACCTGGGTCTCAAGCATCATCATTGTTTCTCTTCCCAGCCTGTCACTTCCTGCTATTTCAGTGAGACAGCTGGCAGCATTTAAAAAACAAAACAAAACAAAAACAACAACAAAAAAAAAAAACCCTAAGTTTTAATTAAATGTGTTTCTACTGATACAGGAGTAAAATTTCTCTTGAGCTTTGTTTTCTAAATCATACTAGCTCACTTAAAAAAAAAGGTACATGTATTGGCTAATGCCTGAAATATCTAAACTATCTTTCAAAGGTAGGCATTCTTTGATTAGATGTTATAGATGGGTACTCAGTTTTCCAAATTAGCAAGCACAGGAATGAATTTGCCTATAGCATTTGCATGCATACTTTGTTCTTATCAACCAGATACATAGTTCTTATACCTCTATGTGAACAATACACATATACATGTGTATATAAAAACAAATATAAAGCACACAACATTCCTTTATAATACGTTACAACATTAATTAAAATGTTGAATATCTAATTCACATGCTCTCAAAAATAACAAATTCCTGAGGACATGTGAAAGAGCTGAATGGTTTACTTCTGAGGTTATACTTAACAATATTCTTGTCTGTAATCTTATATCTTTCTGGTCACCAATTCATAGACATATCCCCAACCCCCAGCATCTCAAATATTTTTTCTACTTAATTTCCCTAAGTGATTCTAACCAAACTTAAGTCTAATACACATATCTTCTACTTTTCATGTTTTGAGAGATGACTACAATTCTGTAGAAAGCACTATAGACAGATACATACTGTTTCATTGTTTGATAGTCATGTTTTTTCCTTATTACATCTTTATGGTTGAATGTATGTATGCATTCATATATCTCACAAATATTATATTTAACAGTGTATATAAATATGACACAAAACTATAATTACGTGTTATATATTGAGTGTTTATTGCCATTTTGCCAAGGGCTTTGTGTCTGTAAGCAAGCCCATTACACAGCATTTCAATGAGGAACTAATGTTGTTAACATTTCATAGATGGGAAAACTTAGGTTTTCAGATGTGTAGTCATAGCTTTAATTTCAGTATGCGTCTGAATTAGAGTAAGGAAATCTTGAGTACAGGCTGAAAATTTGAATATCCATTATCATGGAAATATACACTATCCTTGGGCAAAGGGAGTAATTAGAAATAAGATGTTACTTATTGAAAATGTAAAACGATTGTATTAAATATTGATCTTGAATACTGAGATTAATACACCATTAAAATTTGTTCCAAAAGCAAAAATGAAAAGTTTTCTCAGTTCACCTGCTTCACATACTTACCTCTACTGGGCTGTCAAACACTTCCATTCACTGACACTACAGAAAGAGGAATAGCAGAATCATATTCACGTTTCCAGCCTATTGTTCAGCAGTCTAATGAGCATAAGAATTACTCAATTACTTTATCTAGAAATCAAGAACTACCCATAACGAACAATGTTATATGGGTTTTCTGCCTGTGATATTTGATCTGATGTATGATTATAATTCAAATATAATTATCCAAAATAAACTTTCTAGTAAATTTTAAAAAAATGAAAAAAAAAGTTAAAATCTAAAGAACATTATCCCTTAACTTTAAATGTCACCCTAGATTATATAGAAGTCTGATAAATGTCAGTAAAGCAATATTCATCATTCAAATAACCCTGTTTAATGTATTTTGGAGCATATTTGTTGCTGAATAAAATAGAACATCTGAATAATTGACTCTGAAATTGAAACATTCTTTTGTGTCTCTTGTTTCTGACTAGTTCAATCTAGTTGTTGCAGGACAACCATTATCCAATGAAAATACTGATCTATGTTCAAGACTTGATATTGTTTATTGTTCCATCTTATTGTAAGAAAAGTGCTAAGCTTCCACTGAAACAATTACACAACCAAAAAAGGTATCACAAGGACATTATCCTTTCTCTAATTAAAAACACTTCAAACTGAGAGTTTGAAGCTCAAGCCTAAATTAAATTGATTCTTTGTCAAACTGACAGTGCCATATGGTTACATAAACTGTTTTCATTGTGGGATACTGGGTTTATGGAAATTGAAGTCTCTGTATAATCTTTAAGTCAAATTACTTGAAAATTTGTTTAAAAACTCTTATATTTCAAGGGATGACAAACAATGTCAGAGTAAGCTATGAGTTATTGTCACTGATGATAAGATTTCCAGGCACACTGTACAAAATCTGTTCATTTAATAGTTAATTATAAATTTTAACTTTAGAATCAGAGCGCTACTAGGGCAGGCACCTTTAAAAGACTTTCAAAGTTTTCTATGACAGGATTTAAAAAATGAAATGTTAAATTCATCTTTTTTGTACATAACCAACTGTGGTGGTTTGAATGGGTACAGCCATCCTAGGCACATGCGTTTGAATGTTTGGCCCATATGGAGTAGCACTATTAGGAGGCATGGCCTTGTTGAAATAAGTGTTGCCTTGTTGGAAGAAGTGTCGAAATGAGGAGGCATGCTCAGAGGTCTTAAATATGCTCAAGCCATGCTGAGTCTGGCAGTCTCTTCCTGTTGCCCTCGGATCAAGATGTAGAACTCTTAGCTACCTCTTCACTACCATATCTGCATGCATGCTGCCTTGGTCCCTACCATGATGACAATGGACTAAATATTTGAATTTTAAGTCAGCCCCCATTAAATATTTTCCTTAATAAGCTGTGTTCATGGTGTCTCTTCATAACAATAACTTGATAATAAAGTTATAAATGTGAAACAATCATAGGCTCTATCACCAATGTTCCTTAGCATAATATACATTTCTGCCCCCACACATTTCTATGTATATAACATATGAACTGATAGAGTTGTATCATGCTCTTCAAAATGAGTGAGAAAGTCAAGAGCTACAATACTTTCTAAAGGCATATGTATTAGGGAATGATTAATTCCTAAAGATGGATTTGAATAACCCATAAGGTCTTGTTTGACATTCCAATTCTAAAGAATATAATTATTTATATATTGATTTCTTCTTATAAGGTTGTAATATTAAACTCAGTTCAATTTTAGAATATCTGCATCACAACATAAAATATCCTAGAACAAACACTGCAGTTTCAATATTAAGCATTCTATGGATCTGACCCACAGTGTAACAACTGAGAAATTGTTATAAAATTCAAATACAAATCACCAACTTAAACAATTTTTAAGATAAATGCAATATAAATAAGTATTTAGTAAAGGAAATATACAGAAAGTAGTAAATAGCAGTAGGATTCTGTGCAATTGAGCCATAACCACTTATCATTTCCTATGTGTGCATATAAGAAGGTGAATTCCAGGTGGATTTGGCCACTAGGATGAGAATGCTTTTACTTGACTGTTTTTTTTTTGTTTTGTTTTGTTTTGTTTTGTTTTGTTTTTTCGAGACAGGGTTTCTCTGTGTAGCTTTTCATCTTTCTTGGAACTCTCTTTGTAGACGAGGCTGGCCTGGAACTCACAGAGATCCGCCAGATTCTGCCTCCCAAGTGCTGGGATTAAAGGCATGTGCCACCACCGCCCGGCTCTTTTTACTTGACTGTTTAAGTCAAGTGAAATATTGCCTTATTGTGAAATTCAGGCATCAAATATTTCTTACCTATTTCAGCTCCCTGTTGTAATGCTATGTTCAAGAATAGTGTAGATAAAAAGTATAGGTGTATCCTTCTCCACAAAAGCTCCCAGTAGTGTAGGATTTCTTTATAAGGCACGATGGCTCACCAGCAATGGAGCACCAGTTTCCATCATAAGAATGGGATGGGGCAACACAGACTTATAGGATCCATTATTACTCCCCTACTGAACACTGAAATGATAAAACAGCAATGCCATTCTAAGAAAGTGGACATCTTCCCTCTTCTTGGTTTAGGAACTTTGTCTAAAATATTTTGAATGAAATAAATGATACAAAAATAAAAACCTCAGAAAAAGTAATGAAAGATATTAATTTTACTTGAAGCAGTATGTTAAAAAGTTGAAGGACTACGGTGAAGTCAAAATAATGGGAAATTTTGTGCAAAACATATAGGAGTAAAGGCATAGCTCCGTGAAAAAAATCATAAGTTATACTCTAACCCAGTTAATTCACAAAGAGAAAAATAAAGAGAGCAGGGGTTGGTGTTTTCTCTAGTGGTTAGGAAATATTCAAAGGACAATTTCAAAATTATCTTTGTAGAAAAAGCACAATTTTAATTGGGTCAGATTGTAAAGTAAATTATATCCCCATGAATTGTGCTAAATTAAACAAATTGGTTGGCAGTTAAAGGATTATATTATCTATGTGGGAATCTAACAAAATAATGCTTCAACAGAGAAATCAGAGAAAACTAAGGTCAATGTGTGCTGTATAAAATACATTCATTGTTGGTCAACTTAACAGCAACAAGTCCAATCTCTGATGAGCACCAAATGCTTTAGACTTCAAAGAAAGTTTTATTCTCCCAAGCAATCAAGCCCACTTTCTGAATAAATAGTTAAGCATTTATCACTAAGCTCTTAAATAATTGTAATCGGTATCATAAATGTTACAATTGGTAGCCAACTATATATACATATTCAAAAAATAGAGTGAATCTCATCAAGAAATGAAAGTAGAGGAGGTAAAGGGAAGAAATCAGAAACAATATCAGCCAACAAAATTGACAGAGATGACTTGGTATGTTGCATGGATCTGGACTCAGCACAAAGACATTTCAGAGTGGTACTATAAAAATGTTCAAAAAGATAGAAGATGAGGTAAATAATATTTTAATAAGCAAATAAAGTTAAAATGGCAGGATGTTATCTCAAAGAAAATGCTAAAAAAAGAAGCTGATTATATTTACTGGGAAGGGAGATGGGGGCTTGCATCAGAAACATCAGGTGTTAAGGGGAAGAAAGAGTGGGGGTTTACATTTCTCTCTTAATGAGGTGCAAAGTAACTTACTGTAACAAAGGAACTGCAATTTAGATGTGAAGGCCCTGTATGGATGTGTTGATATGAAAGAAATTTGCCACCAAAGGGATTGGCACTATTAGGAGGTGTACGTGTGGCCTTGTGGAGTCGGTATGGTCATGTTGGAAGAAATGTGTCACTGTGGAGGCAGGCTTTGAAATCTCCTATATGCCCAAGATACTACCTAGTGTCCAGTCCACTTCCTGTTGCCTTCTGATCAAGATGTAGCCAGCTCCATTTCTGCCAGCAGGCATTCTTTGCTCAACACCATGATGATAATGGATTGAACCTCCAAACTGTAAGCAAGCCATCACAATGAAATGTTTTCCTTTATAAGAATTGCTACAATCGTGGTGTCTCTTTATAGCAATAGAAACCCTAAGTAAGACAGAAGGCACTAGCTTGATTTCTTCATGTTCAAGCTATGTGTCTTCAGTGTATGTGTCCTATGTGTCCATGATGAGTTTCATGGGTTACCTTTGGCAATAGGGCCTTTCTGTCATTTTATAAAACAGCAACCTAGAGTCTTGGTAACAGCATGGATTATTTAAAGATTCCTGTGGGGCCCTTTGGGCCAATAATTCAATTCAAACTTACTCATTCCTAGTACTGGAAGCTTCATTATTGACAAGAGATGGCTAGTTGTTTTTAATCTCAATTTCTAACTCCTTAGTTTTTAATAATACTAGAGCAATTAAGGTAAATGCATTAAACACCTATAGTAATAGATCAGTGCCTTGTTCACCAATCAGCAGAGAAACTTTCTCCTTCAGGAGATGGGAACAAATATATAGACACACAGTTGGATATTATGCAGAGAGTGAGGTAACGTGAAACACTCAGCTGTAAATGTGATGTCTCCATCAAATCCCTCCCCTTAGAGTTCAGTGATCCCAAAGGATGATTTGGTGGACAGAGTGTAAAAACCAAAGGGGATGAAGGATACCAAGAAAGCCATGTCCTCTAAATCAAAGCTCATATGAACTCACAGAGCCTGAAACAGCATGCACAGTGTCTGCATATATCTGTACCAGATCCTTTTCATTTATAATATGACTTTAACTTTAGTTTTTTTGTATGTAATTCTTGATTGTGTGAGTGAATCTCTTACTCTTGTGCCTTCTCCTGGCCTCCTTTCCTTCTGTGGGTTTGTCTTATCCAACTTCAATGTAATAGTTTTGGTTTATCTTATTGTATTCTGTTTTGTGATATTTAAAAAATAAAATGAATGAATGAAAAGTATAGCTACTAAGGTAAAGGTTAAGAACTCTCATTTAAACCTTTTGGGAGAGGGAAAACTTCAGCTATACTCCAGGGCAATGGCACTGGGTATATTAACCACTCCAGGAATTGTCTTGTGTTCATGAGTAATTGATCAACAAATAATGGACTCCACAGGGTTTTTTGTATGTTTTATTTGGTTACATTTTGGTGGGGTTTTTCTTGTTTTTTTTTTTGTTTGTTTTTTTTTTGTTTTTTTTTTTTTGTATGTTGTTTTATTTTGTTTTCTAGGTTTTTAAGGGCTTCTTATTCTGGGGTTTTGATTTGTTTTATGAGAACTTAAAGTTGAGTGAGAAGGGAAGAGGAGAGGATCTGGAAAGACTTGGGGAAATGGAAGTAAAAAATATATATAATTGTATATATGGCAGAAGAATCACTAAAATAAACAGCTCAGGTTTGCTTTTCTCTTCATGTGAGAAAGTGCTTTGACCAAAATCAACTTAGAGGAAGAATGGATTTATTTTTATCTTCCATGTTATGGCCCAGCACCAATGAAAGTCAGGGTCAGAACTCAACTTAGGACCTGGAAAAGACATGAAGGAGAAATGATACTTTTTGACTTACTCAGTGGCTTTTTCACTGTCTCATGCTTTCTTCAATAGGCTAAGTGCTCCTGTCTAAAACACCACTCACAGTGGGCTGGCCCTTCCACATCATCATCAATCAAAATAATCTCTCATAAATATGAACAGAGTGCAATATGATCTGGACAATCTTTCAGTTGAGACCTGCCAGTGGCCATGTCAGAGGAGCAACAGATGATATTTGATTTTAAGGTATCAACCCTTCAGGAGGAGAATCACTGATGGGTGAATCTTGGATAGGCAAGACTCTGAGACTACAGACCCTGGAATGCTTTTTGCTTCTGCTGTGCCCTCACATCTTCGTTGCTGCCATCTTACTCTGATATATGACATGGTGTGAATGGGTGTGAGGAGCTCCCCACTGCCTACAATATAGTGTGTCTATCTCATGGAAATATCCCATTCTACTGGACAATTTTACCTGTGGTTTACTATGAAGATTTTTTTTCCTAAGCTGTACTGTCTAATTGATAATAATAATGTTAGTTTAAATAGAGTTTTGCTGTTTAAAAATATAAACAAGTAAGCTTATATAAAGAACTAGAACACATGAGTTTCTATTGAGGAGCCTTATAGATTGTGACTTAGGTTAATGATTAAGAAAAACAATACAGTCCTAGTAGCCCAGCTAGGTTGAATTCTTTTAGCATTGAGGTTGAGATATGTGTTCACAGCTGAAACAAAGCTTTGAAAATGACTAAAAGTTAGACTAAGATGTTTTTATTAAATAGCTTTGAGGTGAAAATTCCAAGAAGACAATATACAATTTTAGAAAAGTACATAGTTGAGTGAGGAATTTCCAAGGTCAGAGAACAAGAAAAAAAAAAGCCCAATTATCATTAGCTGAAGTGCCATTCTTGCTAGGATTGGTTGATGATCAAATGTGGTAATTAATTCCTTATACCCATTTTCCCTCAATCTCCTGATATAAAAACAAAACAAAACAAAACAAAACAAAACAAAACAAAACAAAAAAAAAACAAAAAAAGCTATTGATGACTGGGTATATACCCTAAATATTTAAAAAAGAGTGACTGATTCTTTTTATATATAAAAGTTTATGTTTGTGATTCCTTTAAGATTCTTTATAAGATTGCCTTTCAAGATAAGTAATGAAGTGATTGGTTCTTTCTTTGTAACTTCAAAATGCAGCCTGCCAGTAAAATATGTAAATATCTTGCTTGCTTACACTCTGTTAATATATAACAAGTCATTACAGTGTGAATGTACATTGGTTCTTGGGATATGTTTTTCACCTATATTATGTAAAATGTTTAACCATGTAAGGGATATGGAAAACATGCTGGTTTTTTTGTTGTTGTTTTGTTTTTTGTTGTTTTTTTTACTTGTATTCATTATAATCATTCAGTTGATGCTGTGGAATGTTCTGCATGTTAAATGTGTTGCTCTGATTGGTTAATAAATAAAACATTGATTAGCCAGTAACCAGGCAGGAAGTATAGGTGGGACAAGGAGAAAAGAGGAGAAAAGAGAATTCTGGGAAGTGGAAGGTTGAGGCAGGGAGATGCTGCCAGCTGCTGCCATGAAAAACAAGATATAAGGTACTGGTAAGCCACAAGCCACGTGACAACTTATAGACTAATAGATATGGGTTAATTTAAGATATAAGAACTAGATAACAAGAAGCCTGCTGCGGCCATACAGTTTGTAAGCAATAAAGTCTCTGTGTGTTTACTTGGTTGGGTCTAAATGGCTACAGGACTAGTGGGCAAGAGAAATTTGTCCTGACCATGGGCCAGGCAGAACCAAAAAAACTCTAACTACTAGTTGAAAATTAGAATGTAACCAGATTGTAACTTTCACATTGCCTGAAAGGTTTTGCTGGGCTTGTAAGCTGTAAGGGAAGGAATTAAGATGGGGTTACAATGAGTTTGAAGGAACACATCAAGAATGAGAGAGTTAAAAGGAAACTGTCAAGAATGAGAAAGTTAGGAGGAAGAAGACATCAAGAATGAGAGAGTTAGAAAGAAAACATCAAAAATGAGAGAACTAGGAGGAAGACATCAAGAGGAACAGAAGGGACATTTTGGGACAAAGATAAAGAAGAGAATATAGAATACAGAATCAGAATTCAAAAGAAAAATAAAGGAAAGTTCTGAAGGACATCATCAAGAGAGTGTGTGAGTGTCTTTTTTCTAACACCTTCTAAAAAGATGTCATAATACTCAACAACTAGGTGGATTCCCTTTGAGTCCTGTGTTGCTGGAGGCTGGTCCCCTAGGCAGCAATAGAGACTCCCTTCAGATGATCCTAGGCTGTGTCAAATTGACAGCTGTAACTATCTAGGACACATATTTTAGTTTAAAATTCCACTATGATATCTACACACTATGTGGTAATTTAACAAAATAAAATGTGAAATAAAAAAGAAAACATAATATTTAAAAACTGAAGGTTCTGTAACAAAAATGTCATAGTGGCTGTGTTTAAAAGTTGTGGTCTTATTTAGGGGGCTAGGACCTGGGTCATTCCTCTATCTTCTGAACTTTTAATAACTGGTGGATTCTAGGGGAAGGGCATAAATGTCTTCAGTTGTATACACATATGTAAGCCCACCAAGCTTTATTGGATACTTCAAAACTCAGGGGCACATTGATAGCTCCAGCAAATTCAGTGCATAACAAAACAAAAGCAAACCAACAGAAAAACAGACATGGATATATGAAAGGTATTTGTAGGAAAGAAAATGGTTTGATGGGGTTGAAGGCATATAAGAAAGGGTTATGAGTGAGAATAACTACACTACATTATGAACAAGTATGAAATTGTCAAAGAATAAATATAATGAAGCTATAATAAAAGATCCAAAGGTTAAGCACACTTGTTATTCTTCCTGGATTACTCTAATTCAGAGGAACAGAGTAAAGTTTCTAGAAACAAGGTCAGGTCACCAATATACTTCTGTAACATTAGCTCCAAGGCATCTGAGGTATTTTTCTAGCTTTCATTCTCAGTGTACACACATGGACACATACTATCTGTCACACAGACACACACACACACACAGACACACACACAGACACACACACACATATAGACATAAAAATTTAATTTATATTGAAATTACAGCCCTGGATATAATTATTAATTTGCTTTGGAAGAACTAAGAATCTTTTATTTAAATATTGATAAAAAAACTAGTATCTAATCTCAGTAACAGAAAAATAAAATATCAAACAAAAGAAAGGAGCAAAGTTTGAGGGAAAGCAGAGCCTTTATGACACCAGTGTATGGCAAAGGGACAACCCCAGTTGAGTTGGTACATTATAACAGTAATGCACAAATTTAAGACAAAAGATGAAAAAAAGAAAAGAACTCTGACAGAACTGGTAGATGATAAGATCACTCTTTACTTCAGTCCACTAGAATTCATAAGGTAGGGTTCACATACGATTTATTGAAGATAGTCTTTCCTATGTCAATTTCAATCATTGTTTCATAACAAGATGAAAATAAGATATTAACTTTTCAAGCCTGCTCTTTGAAGATATTAATAATAACTTTTTGAATGATAAAATTTGCTGTTGGGGTGTGTATAGCCTTTGTAATATGTCAGTGTGATGAGGTGATAGGATTAGTTCTTTTCCTGGTCCATATCAAACCCACTCTTTATTTTTTAATCTTTATTTTAATTTGAACTATGTGTCAGTCTCTGTCTCTGTCTCTGTCTCTGTCTCTGTCTCTGTCCCTCTTTCTCTTTCTCTCTCTCTCTCTCTCTCTCTCTCTCTCTCTCTCTCGTGTGTGTGTGTGTGTGTGTGTGTGTGTGTGTGTGTGTGTGTGTGTGATTTGTGTGGGCCAGAGGACAAATTGAAAGAGTTTGATCTCCCTTCTACTATTAAACAGTCTAAAAATTGTTTCTCTCTTCCATTCTGTGTATCTCAGGAATCAAACTCACATCACCAGGCTTGGTGGCAAGAACCATAACTACTCAAATAACTCCTACACCAACAATCTAAAACATGAATATATACATTGCGGCCAAATACCCATTACTCAGAGAAAAATTATTCCCCATTGCTAATCACTCTACTAGACAATTAGTAAAAGAAATACAAATCATTAAATGTCATGTAAATGACTTTTCTTAATCAGATAGCATTTGACAATCATAAGTTTGCCCCTTTAACAGTATAAATTTATTTGTTGCAGGTTTACTTTTCAGATTAATGTCACTGAAGAAATCATTAGCTTGCTGTCTTGCTCCTGAAAGTGCTAATCTAATCTGCTAAGGGTCAATAGCAGAAAGTGAATATGATGACTACACCAATTTGAATGGTATTCCCACAATTTCCCTGCACTTTTAAAGAGACTCAGTGACTTAAAAACCAGTACCACCTGGCTAAACCTGCCATGTTCTGCTACTTGCTGGGACTAGAATGTGCCCCTCTTTCAATTACATCTTCACCATATTTCTGTTTTTAATGATTTTCTTCACTGCCTAAACTTGACTATTCTGGAATTTGCTCTGTTGAACATACTGGCCTCAAACTCAGAGCTCCACCAGCTCTGCATCCCCAGTCCTGGGAATAAAGGCATGCACCATCACACCCAGCTCTAATCTTTTCTTTAATTGCCATATACTGTTTAGAAACTTAGCTAAATGGGATCTTGCCCTGAATTCAGCACTCCCTTTATTCAATTTCTTAATCTGCTTATCTTCTTGAACACAGGAGTTAGTTCCATTCCATTTTTGGTACTTCTTTTATCCTAAAAAATGTACATTTTGTAATTTGCCTTGTGCACCTTGCTCCTTTTCATTATAAATCTTCATTAGTGTTATGAATAATAACCACACAACAGAGTCTATACTAGGCTCTTTTGAGATTTCCTCTGCCAATGGAATTAATCCAAAACTCTTCACTTTAGCTTCAAGTAGACTTTTTTTCAAGGACAAAAGGCAGCCAAATTCCTCACCAAAATATCAAAAGAATTATCTCTAGGCCACAAAATAATATTCGTTGCCATTGAAACCACTTGAGCCAAGTCCCTACAGTTCATCAAATCACATTCAGCACCACTGTCTTCCATGCTCCTACTAGTATAGCCCCCTAAGGAGCACTTAATACTTTATCAAAGTTAACTGTTTTTCTAATCCACAGTCCCAAGGTCCATTCCTTCAAATAAAAACATAATCAGAACTATCACAGCAATACCCCACTCCTGGTACCAAATTCTGTCTTAGGGTGCCTATTGCTGTGTAGAGACACCATGACCACAAGAACTCTTATAAAGGAAAACTTTTAATTGTGGTGGCTTGCTTAGAGTTCAGAGGTTCAGTTCGTTATCATTATGGTAGGGCATTGTGGCATGCAGGCAGACATGGTGCTGAAGAAGTTTTTGAGGCAATATGAAGTGGTCTGAGACACTGTGCGGTGCTTTGAGTATATATAAGACTTCAAAAACCACCTCCACAATGATACAATTCCTCCAATGACACCACACTTACTCCAAAAAGGCCACATCTCCAAATCATGCCACTCATTTTGGAGGCCATTTTCTTTCAAACCGCCATACCATAGAAATTATCATGAACAATATGAGAAAGAGACTTTTTATATTTTGTTTTCTAGTGAAGAATATTGTTACAGACATTATGAAAAACAATGTAAAGGTTTAAGAAAACATGCACAGAATCAAACAAGGCAAATTCCAAGTACTGAGAACAGGAAGTTGGCACAGTCTCACCCTTATCCCATAATCTATTGGCAATTAATATAATAGATGCTGGGCAAGGGAAAAATCAGTGTTCTCAGATGAAGTAGCACTAAGTGGATCAATCACAATCTATAGTAGGTCCCATGCCCAGCAATAGTTGACTAGCACAAAAAGACTCAATTTTTGTTTGTATATTTTTGTCTTATTTGGTGGGGTTTGTATAATTAGTTTCTTATTTGTTTGTTTGTTTTGACTTTGGGGTTTTGTTCAAAAGATGATACCAGCATACCAAATCATTGACATTTCCATATTTATTTTAGGGTTATTAATAGCATTTATAAAATGAAATTAGCTGTCTGTCACTGGGTGAATGAATTTTAAAATTGTGACATTCATGTGACAGGATATCAAGTTATTAAACAATAGCTTCTTACTATTGACTATAAAAGTTACAGAACTAGAGAACATAATACTGTTGATTATAACAAATACACAAAAATATGGACTACTCATTAAAATTTGTGGACATTACCTCTCCCAAACAAGAAAAGACAAACACAAAACAAAGACAAATAAAGAAACAAACAAACAGGTAAGGCAAAAGGCTCTGAGCTTTTGGAGTTGTTGGCAGCTGGAGATATGTGTCTTCACCACTGGTCATATGCCATCGAGGGTTGGACTTTCAAAGGTATAGCAGCCTTCAGTTCTCATTTAGCTGTCTGCTTTCTGGACAGATGTGAACACACTTTGGAAGTGTTCTGCCTATGTCATGGTTTGATCTGTTCCTATAGTCATTCCTTCCCTAATATGATATATTGGAATCTCCTTGATTATGTGAGCCAAAATATTGTTTCCATCCCCTAAATTGGGTTCTGTTAGTTATTTTGTCAAAATAATGAGACATGTGCATAATTTTAAAGAATAGGATGGATGTGGGAAAGGGTAAAAGTGAGAAGATACATAGTACAGCTAGATAGAAACAATATCGTCTAGACTTTCTGGAGTCATCATTGGCTAATAATTCTCCACATGTCATATATTTTATGAATAACTTAACATAGTAGCAACTTTCAGTCTTCAAACAAAGACAACTGACAGAGTCAGTACATATCAGTACATATATGTATTGAAATGTTCTACTCAGGTTCATAGTATGCACAAAAATGTTTGAATCAAAATTTTAAAGATGCTGAAGTGAAAATGCTAGCTACACTGACTTACTTATTGCATAAATAATAATAGTACTAAATTATTATATGGTACCTAATACATTTGTAGTTAAAATTATTAACATTTAAAAAAGACCTTAAAGCCAGGTGGTGGTGGCACACGACTTTAATCCCAGCACTTGGGAGGCAGAGGCAGATGGACCTCTGAACTTGAGGCCAGCCTGGTCTACAGAGCAAGATCCAGGACAGGCACCAAAGCTACACACAGAAACCTTGTCTTGAAAAGCTGAAAAGATCTTAAGAATTACATAGAATCTTTTTTGAATCAGGTAAGTCATTATTTATTCTTTATGGAAGATAAATAGTCTTCAAAGTATGATATTTAAAATATTTAAATGTAATTGATGGATTAATATTTGATATTTTAAAAATAATTTTACCATTGATGTATTATTAGAAGGACTACTTCAGTCACTTTGTAGAATAAGTACAATATATTACACAGAATGAAACTTTTGGAAATATAAATTTGAATGGTTAAATTTGTAAAATGCTAAATTAAAAATTATACTGAATAATACATATCTGTTTATATTAATTCTTTGAGAATTTTGAGCACTGTATATTAACCATAGTCAGCCCTGCTCCTCCCACTTTTCCTCCCCATAAAACAACACACATCAATTTCAAATACATCAGTGTATCATTAAAATGTCAACATGAGCTGGGTTGTGGTAGCACGTTCCTTTAATACTAGCATTTGGTAGGCCAAAGAAGGTGGATCTCCGTGAGTTTAAGGCCAACCTGGTCTGCAGAGTGAGTTTCAGGACATCCAGGTCTATACAAAGAAACCCTGTCTTGAAATATACCACCTAATAAATAAAGAAATAAAATGTCAATGTATCTATCTTGTAACAGGAGGTTTTTATTTCCAAAGAAAGTATGTAAAATCATAGTTATATGAATTCTTAATATTGAAAGGCAGCAAAGTCATTTCTGAGGTTAATTTATGGATGTAAGGTAGGAGGTGTTAAAACTCTAAAGCATTTGGAAGCTTATGGTGCCATGGCAACTAATTTTTTAAAAAGTCACAATAGACCTAATGAAATGCTAACTCCACAAGGAACTAAGAAATCTGGAAATTGCAGACATTTAATTTTAATGCCTATTTAATGGCCTATAGGGCCCTGCTAATTTTTTAATTCTCTATGATTAAATTCTTAAACCTACAAAATAAGAAACTGCAATAATTTGAATAAAATATCATAGATGTTTTTTCATAACTACAAAATATAATAATTATAACATTTTAGTTGTCGCATGAGCTTTTATATCAAATGTGTTTTGGTGTTACATAGCACTGGCTAGAAATTATATTTTTTAAATGATAAATAAATACATATTTTAATATGTGCCATTCATTCAATAGCTATTCAGTGTAGGCACTGTGCTTCAATGATAATATCTAACATTTGTTGAGTAATTTTATATGGTACCTGCTGAATGCTTTATATAATTATCATACCCTGGAGAATAACACTTGGGGTGTATTTAATTGACTTCATTTTTGTCTGGTTAAGAGGGAGCCTCAAATAAAATCAACCCACTCCCACTGTTGGATATATTTTTAAAAAGTAGATGTGAATTGCCTGCTTTTTCTGCAGGACTACTGTACCCTAGATTTTTTTCTAATAAAGTACACCTCCTTAGCTCATGAATAAAACCTACTGGATTATTAAATATCAACCTTGGCAAGCTATATATCTCTAAGTACCCTTTTGTTGTAGTAATTAAATTTTTGCCTTATGTTTTTATTGGTATGGTATGGTAGCTAATACACAATGTCTTTTTTCTTCAAATGGCCTCCCTTTTAAATTCTCTCAATCTGGGACAATTCCTCTGTTGGCCCTTCAGAAAGCCCTTCTTTAATGTAAACCAATGCTTCATTTTTATGAAGGTCTGCTATTATTGAGACAGGAGCCCTTGTGACAATTCCTTTTGGCTACATAAACTATTAAACTGACTTTTCACCATCTCTAAAGAGAAATTCAAAGGGAAATTGGCAACTCTCTTATTTTAGTTTTTGACCATTTACCATTTCATACATATATATTAAATTATGGTGATTTTACAGGATTTCCTTTTCTCATCTACTATTCTTCTTTAGAGCTGTCTTCTTCCCAACATGCCCCCCTCCTGCTTTGATTTCTGCTCTCTCTGTCTCTGTCTCTGTCTCTGTGTCTCTCTGTCTCTGCCTCTCTCTCTCTCTCTCTCTCTTTTTCTCTCTCTGTGTGTGTGTGTGTGTGTGTGTGTGTGTGTGTGTGTGTGTGTGTGTCTGCCAGTGACAGACATATTGACCCAGCCTCAAAACACCTTCTTCAGGTGACCCTGACAAAGAACCTGTACTTAAGATAACTTGATCAGCAGCTACACTGATATTAAGAAAGTACAATTGAAGATAGAGCAAACAGAGAAATAGCTAAGACAATGGTGCCAGAGTAGTTGACAACAACATGGGGCAATATTTAAGAATCCCAGAGAAGTGAGGTGGTGGTGATGGTGCATGTTTTTGATCCCAGAATTTGGGGGAGAGAGGCAGGCAGAGCTCTGTGACTTCAAAGACAGCCTGTTCTACACACTGAGGTCCAGGACAGCCAGGACTACACAAAGAGACCCTGTCTCAAAAAAAAAAAACAATAATTAATAAATAATAAATAAATGAATAAATGAAAGTAAAGTGTCCTAGAGAGTCAACAGACACTAAGGACAGTGTGAAATATCAGAAGCCTAGGAAGATGACATCCTATGAAGAAGAGGTGGTTGGGGAGAGAAGCCAGAAGTAGAGATCAAGTCACTGAACATGATGCATGGGGCTCCTGAATGGCGTAAGGTCTAAGACACACTGGCTCCAGAGCTGTAATTCTTATTGCTGGAGGCTTTGTTCCAGACAATTCCATTACCAGGAACAAATGTGTGGAGTGGGAGCCAAGAAGAGATTGTGACCACCTGTTATTCTAACAAGTGGCCCCAAATGGCTTGAGCTATCTTTATTTATACAGGCTCAGTGGTTTGTATGAACAGTTTTACAACCAGTCTTTACCTCCTAAGTTTCTACGAATGGTTATAATAAGTACTAGTTTGTTCGATGCCTCTTTCCCCTTCTTTCTTGTGCCAACTCTCCCACAGGTAGCCATTACCTCTTTTATTATATCTCTAATGCCAGACGCCTAAGCAGTTTTGCAATCCACAAAGGGCCTTTTTTGAGTAGGCACACCTACAGATAGAACAGTGTGCCCAGTTGGCAGACTATGCAGTTACAGTGTCAAGAAAAGTGAGAGACAGTTTTGTCTCTTCTGGTTAAGAGTTACATTTGGTAGGATTCTCACAATCAACTCAATAGCCAAAGCTAGATCAATCCATTCTGTTTTGTACTGTTCTATCTCTTCTGTAGGCATGCCAGGGTTTTCCATTTATCCTATAAGCAACATGACCTGAATAAAATACACACACACACACACACACACACACACACACACACACACACAAACACATAAAACCACTATTGTCAAATGACATAACTTTAATTGATTTTAAGATGTAAACCTAAGATCCATAGAGATACTCAGTGGATTAAGTGTTTGCTGTGCAATTTTGATAATCTGAATTAAATCCTAGGAAACCACATAAACACAGAATGAATGAACCTATTACACAAAATTATCTTCTGATTTCCACAAATGCATTGCAGTACCTGGAAGTATCCAACTATAATAACAATAATAATAAACATAGATCAAACCTATGATTACTATTATTATCTTTACTTTTTATTGTTGTGTTCTGTTTATTATTTACAAAACTAAACAATCTTCATAAAAATTTATTTTTTTTAAGTGTGTGTGTCTTCACATGAGTTCAGGTGCCTGCAGATCCAGAAGATATTTTTGAATTTCCTAGAACTGGAGTTCCAGGGGTTTATGAGCCACCTGATACAGGTTCTTTCACAGGAATTAAAATAACTCAGGTGTCCTGGAAAGTAGTCTCTCCAGGTACTAGATATACCATCTTAAAAGTTTTTATCTGAAACTTCATGTTTAAAAATATCCAGTTGCCTTCCCACTTTAAAGACACCAATAAGATTATATCTATCATTTCTTTAATGACTGAACACACAATGTTGTTTAATTGGCTAGTTTCTGGTGACATTATTTTTATGCACCTAAATACTTTAAGAAGAAGCTACATCTGATAGAAACATCAATGTATGATTTACACATATATCAATACGGCCCTTTTAAAGCAAGAAATGCATCTATCTTACTCTTATTCTATTTCTATTTGCTAACTAATATCTGGTATGGAATCAGCACCAAATATTTGTGAATAGATTGCTGTGGGATATTCTCTAAGCTCTGAATGTGTTGCTCTGATTGATTGATGAATAAAATGCTGATTGGCCCGTAGCCAGGCAGAAAGTATGGTGTAGGCGGGACAGAGAGAGGGGACAATTCTGGGAACAGGAAGGCTGAGTCAGGAGACACAGCCAGCTGCCACCATGAAAAGCAGCGTGCAAGACACCTGTAAGCCACATGCCATGTGGCAAGGTATAGATTTACAGAAATGGGTTAATTTAAGATGTAAGAGCTAGTCAATAGTTAGCCTGAGCTAATGGCCAAGCAATTTTAAGTAATATAAGCACCTGAGTGATTATTTTGTAAGTGGGCTGTGGGACTGCGAAGGCTTGGCAGGACCTGGAGAGAAACTAACCAGCAACAAATAGATGGTAACATGTGATAAGCTGTTTGTTTTTTTAAATTTAGCACAAGTTAGAATTATCTAGGAAGATAAGAGGAACCCTCAAAGAGTCAGACCTGAAAATGTGCACACAATTAACAGTACACAGACTCAACAGGTTATATTTAGTAATATATATGTATATATGTATGCAGTAACATGGTGAAAAGAATAGGGCATGAATTAAAAAGAGAGCAGGGATATGTATATGGGAGAATTTAGAGTGAGAAAATGGAAGGGAGAAATGTATTTAAAATGTAATTTCAAAAACAAACAACAACAAAATCTATACATCTAAAACAAAAACAAAAAGAAAAGAAAACAACATCAACAAAACCCCAAAATAAAGAAGGCAGCAAGATAGTAGGCAGTGTCCCCCACTGTCCTCCTCATGGATTCTACTTTCCAGGTTCCTACCCAGAGTTCCTTCTCTGGCTTCCCTTCACAAGGGTTATAGCTTTACGCTGATACAACTCTTTCTCTCTTAAGTTAGATTTTAGTCAGATATTTATCAGTGCAATAGCAAGCAATCTAAGATATATTATTGATAATTTCTTTCATGACATTGTCTTCAGAAAAAAAAAATAATTTCTAATCAAATTTTCCTCTCCTGGAAGTCATTGTTTCAAATTCTACTTTCTGCAGTACTTCTTTCAGTTACTTCTATCTGACCACGCTGGTTGGTTATGCTTTTGAGCATCACCAAGTTCATGGCAATTCTTCATATCTAATTTGTTAGGTATTACGATTTGATTCATGGTATTTGCTGAATCTATTATCTGCATTTGTAAACTCTTCACAGCAATTTCGTCTTTTATACTTTGCTCTGTAAGTTTCAGCGCTGTTCCCACCTCTACTTCGATGTCCTTCAAGGTCTTTGTAATAGTCACAGGGAGCTAAAAATTACTTGTAAAAAAAAAATGCCCTTGCATCTTCCTTCCCTCTGTGTGATCTTCACTGGCATTTTTCATGTTATTGGAGTTGAATATAATTTTCTTGGTGTATTGTATCTCTAAATAAATCACACGAAGTGGGGTTTTAACTTCGTGTTTCCATAATGATGAACTGCCTTTGCTCCTAAATATTTTTGTAAGAGCTCTTGACTTAAGATTTATGGTAGAGGTGACTATTAGCGTTAGAAAAATTATTCTAAACGGAGAAAAAGGCAAGAGGTGATATTGGGTGTTCTGACAGAACAGTGTTGAAATTGATGTGTTATTGTCTGTTTTATAACTCTGTAGTGACAGAGGTTAACTTGTAATTACTGGTCACTGGAGATGGAAGTATTTTTCATGTATTGAGACTAATAGCAACAAGGATTGTGGTTCATGTCCTTGTTGGACATTGAGGAGTTTCCCAATAATGCAAGTTTTCGACCTTAACCTTATATTTCTTTCTCAAATTACTTAATTGTTAAAATGCTCTTTGTACCATTGTTAACATCTCCTTGGTTCTCTTAATAATTAAATAAAATCACTGACACATTTTTTTCATAAATTTGCATGAAAGTCAAAAATTTGTTTTTGAGAATTGTTATCTTAGGAGACCACAATAGATATTGGTGCTTTATTAAAGTTTATTCTCAATTTACAAGCAAGATTTTTTTTTGCTAGAAAAAATTCAGACTGTGTAGTATGTCAATAATTATACTAAACTGATACTATTTTCACACAAATTGTAATATTTAAGTTAATCTCTGTTATACAAAGAATTGTTGTAAGTATGAGAATTTTTTTCTAAGAAGGGTGTAATTCTTTGAGTATATAGGGAGCTGAGTGGTTTAAGATCCCTGTCATTAGGCCTCATGGTCTTTAGCTTTGACATATTTATCGTTTTTGTATATGATCAGTTCATGTTCAGACATTCATGTTACTGAGAGTTCATGAGGGTAGTTTCTGCCATTACTAAGAGATACAATCTCACACAAATTTCCATATTCTCTGTCTTATAATCATTTTGCCCCTGTTCTGCAACATTCTCGAACACTTAGGTATGAGAGAAAGGTTTGTAGCTGTAGCCCTTGGGACTGGTCTCTTATAGAAACATATGTAAATTTTATATATTTAAATATGGGCTCTGGAACAAAAATATGTAAATACGTACTTTATATGCAAGAAACAGTTCAAATTTCCAGTGGTTAAAATGTCTAAGTTCATCTTGGTGTTGTTTGTAAAACAAAGACTCTGAGTTCTTATTCCAGAAAATTTCATTGACTTGATCTATTTGAAGGAAATTTGAGTCAACTTTAAAAAACAGTACCAATGTGATGGTCATTATTATTTCTGTAGTAACACATATATTTCTTTTCTTTCTTTCTTCCTGATCTAAGGCTGGGCAGATTGTGTACAACACAGGTTGCATAACACTGTGTAGTGATACTTTATTTGTGCTGAATGTGATATTTTATTTGTATGTTAATAAATAAAGTTTGCCTAGAGACCAGAGGTCATAGTCAGACATAAAAGAAGTCAGGCAGTGGTAGCACATGCCCTTAATCTGATCACATGGCAGACAGAGTGTCTGTGTGGTCAAGGACACAGTCAAGCATGGTGACACACACCTTTAATTCCAGTACCAATCATAGAAACCTGGAGGTCTGTATAGACAGGCAGTAATGAGGACGTGATATGGCTGGTCTTAGAGCCAATGAGAAGGCAGAACAGGAAGGCAATGAAAGGCACAGATTAGACAGGAAGAGGTTCTCTTGGGAAGCCACAATGAGGTGGCTAAGGTTAGTTGGCGGCGGCTATTGCTCTGACCTCTATGGCTTGTACCTCTGTATTTGGCTCTGTGTTTCTTATTCAATAAGACTGTTTAGAAATTCATCTTCAACACTGTGTACCACAGTTCACGTAATGCTGTGCTCTATCCCTTTTGACTTCTCTTTGGTTACAACCAATGGTAGTATAGCAAGAGCAGATACAAAGGAAAAGAGGGAGCTCCAATTCCACAGACCTTCACGTTTATGTATAGTTTATGTATGAAAGAGTTTGCAACTTGGAGGAACCATAACTCAATTCTGAGATGTGCTGTGGAAGGTAATTTCTGTTTCTCTTAAGTCCCAGAGAAATTAAAGTTATACAATATAACTCACTCTCAATAATTACAATAAAGATTCTTAAATATTTTGGATCAGTTACTGGTCTTTTTAGGAAATCATGAGAAGCTGAGGAAGTAGTCTTGCAAGTTTAGGCTCAGCCTGGGCTATAGAATGCATTGTATATATGTCTATGGGTACAGCACATTATGGAGTGCTTGTCTAGTGTGTGTGAGGACCCAGATTTAATTGGAAGGATTCAAAAAATATATTAAGTAAAAGGTAAATGAGTGAGATTGTGGATTGTCCTTGCATTTGCCTGTGCACACTTTGGTAATTCCAAAAATACTTTATCCTTTAGTTTAGCATGACTAGTTCAGTAATTTCAATGATGGTGACTCTAGATAAACATTACATTAGAGATCAAAGTTCCTGGGGTTTTCTAGGCTGATTAGTCTTTATATGAAGATCATAATCATAACTTTACACTATACACACATGCACATGCACAAACATGCACATATCATATAATTTTGTACAAAATGTTAAAAGCAATAGGTATTCCCAGTAAGCATAGTTCTTGCTGAGAAAATAGACATCCAGTCAAGGAGAGAAATTGTGGTACAATAAAGTGCTTTAGACTTGTATCTATTAATTTAATCATATCATATGTATGCCTTATCACAAAGATATAAAAATAAGAAGAAAAGTATGTTTGCTTCTCTTCTGAACAAAACTAATACACAATAAAAATATTTAGTGTTTTAAAGCAGAACATGATGAACATAATAGACATTCTTGTTTACATCTATGCTTCTGCCTTCCCTGAAGTGTGTTACTGGACTCTCACCTTATAGAATCCACTATTTCAATCCTCTGTCATTATACACATGTGCACACATACACACATACATAAACATGTATACACAAGTATTAATAATTAAAATAAAAACTCTGCTATTTTTAAAAACTGAACATGAATATGAGTTCACCACTTGGAGAATATTAGTGAAATATGCAGTGAGACTGATAATATCTTACATATTGAGAAACAGCTTCAAGTGTGGAAAGATGAGATTGCAGACCTAGGTAACAAATTAGATTGATGTGTTGTCCTTGACATAATGGCATTTTCATTTCTGAGCCCTACAAAGTCCAAAACAAAACCATTTTTTATAGTTGTTCAAAAATCCCAAGAGAAATGAGTTCAGGTGGTCTCAACTCAGTTTCTCATGTACAAGAGGACATATCAAAAAGCTGTCATGGGCTGATAGTAATTTATCACTTTCACTCTTAAAAGCCATGGGATTATAAGCATGAAGCGAACAACAGAAAAATAAAGCATTTCTTGCAAATTTCTGACTTCTCACATTAGCTAGAATTTTCTAAATCATTTTACAGGAAGCGTCTTGTGCACAAATAATGAGAATGTGTTGTTATGACATATCAATTTAAATTTTATTTAAATATTCAGTCATTAACATTTAAAAAGGAAATGCATGTTATGTGAAGTCATTGTTTATAATAGATGTATGAACATAATGCCATCATACATATTTAAAATCACAATCCATCCAACAAGCAAATAAAACTTAAATCTAGTTTTCTTTATGCATTTTTATCATTTATACAAATTCTGTTCACATGTACAAAATTTACAGATTTTGTAATATAAAATCTTTAAATTTTTGTTAATTTAGCTTTTGAGAAAGCAGATAATAGTTGAAAATATTTCCATTAGTCTACATAACTACATAATAGTCTATAGAACTCAATGTTCTATAAAAAGAATAATGATATGGCATCATATAGTTGAGAAATTGTTTTAGATGCTTGCTGTAGATAGCTACTTTTCATTCACCATCAAATCTCTTGTGACACATTGATCTCTTGGAAATCAGAAATGTCACCTGTGTAACAGTGAAGAGAATATATCAGTACATGAGACATTGCAGAGATGTAGGTCAAAGGAAAAGGACAAAGAATAATTTATTCAAATACTCTTTGGATTTGATTCATATCTTAGCTAACCAAGAATTATTAAATCAAACAAGAAGTCAGAATTATTTTGATAATATAAAAATCAGAAATATGTATATAACCATGCATTTTGACTTTGAAAACAAGAAATAGAAGAATGTATTCAGGTGTCCTTTAAAACAAATTAGAGGATAGACAGAGAATGTCATGGCTTATTATGAAGACACATTCACTCTATTGCCTTGAAAATGTCATTAAAAATATGGTGCAGAATTAATGTTTGGTGGGTTGATATTGAAACATAGGGGGAAAACTTACTACATCAATCAGGCAATAGGAAAAATTATGGGTCACCCCATGGATACTTATTCATTAAGAAGGTTTTATAGGTTAGTCAAGATAAACAAATTGATAATTTGTGATGTATAGAGCCTCCAATAAACAAGCAATTTAATCAATTCACTTGACACATAAAAATTAGAGACAAAATGAAGTAAAAGAGAGAAAACAAATGATATTTGCCTTTCTGTGTCTGGGTTGCTTTAGTCATAAAGACTGTCTCCAGCTCCATTTGTTCACCAGCAAGTTTTATTTTTAATAGCTAAATAATATTCAATTATGTAAATAAGCTGCATTTTAATTATCCATCCACCAATTAACAGAAATTTAAGTTGTTTCCGTTTCCTAGCTACTGTGAGTAAATCAGCAGGTATCTCCAGAGTAGTATTTGTTGTTTTTGGATATATCCTAAAGTAGTTTGAATTGATCATGAAGTAGCTCTATTTTTAGCTTATGGCGTCAAGGAGCAAAGCACAAGTCAGAAAAGGGAATAACTAACGACATTCTAAGAAATGTCTCTTCATGCTGCCTGATACTGTATAATACTGAAATATAGATATAACAATTTGATGCTAACAAAAATATGTATTAGTTATATTTTCAAATACTAGATATGGCCATTAAAGTTAATAGTCCTAACTTTAAAAATGTTACCTACACTTTTACCCTGTCCTTTTTCAATGCATTAATTACTGAAATTACCCCAAATACATAATAAAAAATATTCCAAGCATGCTCTCCCAATAACTTTCACCCTCCAACAGCTCCATAAGTTCCTGATAAATCAGATAAAATAAATAAACAAACAAACAACAACAACAACAAACCTTTTAGATGTGGTGGAGAAAATCTGGCTAAAGGGGACCTTCATACCTTTCACCTCTGACATTACAACAGGTCTCCATTTTCTTCTGTTCACTTCTGTTGATCCTCTGTAGCTTCCTGCTACTTCTGCTAGCTTACTTCGGTGCAAAATCTCCTGCAATGGGACTAGTCACTGTCACTCTGAATCAAGTCTATGTCCCCTTTCCCTCACTTTCCCATTCTGTCTCTCCTGCTGACAGACTTTGTAGAAAAATCTCTCACTTCCACTCTGTAACTAAATCATCTGTGTATAGCCCTCTAATAATTATATTCCAAGTCACTTCAGAATTCCAGACATTAATTACCTTATCAGAAGGCACCCTCCTCAATGGACACAAAACTACCCTCTCCAACAAAGACCCGTTTCAGCAAAACAAACAAAACCCAGCTATAACGTCTCTGCCTGCATTTTTATATCCTCTTAGAGTTAGCAGGGACAGTTTTCTGCACAGTTCCTGAAGAAAGGTAAGCTAAGGTAGCTCTTTCTGTACCATAACGGGCCACAAGAGATTGCAGAATGCTCTTTTCTAGGTATGTTGTCCATCTGCAAACAGTGCTGACAAAAGTGTCTCTTTGTTGTGAATAAACATGCACTTCAAAAGACATGTTAAGAAGCCTTAAAAAGACAAAATAACACAAAATGAAAACTAGCAAACAAACAAACAAACAAAACACTAATGACATTTCTACAAAGATATGAAAATCCGCCGGGCGGTGGTGGCGCACGCCTTTAATCCCAGCACTCGGGAGGCAGAGGCAGGCGGATCTCTGTGAGTTCGAGGCCAACCTGGGCTACCAAGTGAGTTCCAGGAAAGGCGCAAAGCTACACAGCGAAACCCTGTCTCGAAAAAACAAAAAAAAAAAAAAAAAAAAAAAAAAAAAGACTCTAGTGCTGCACATACCTAGATATTAGTCACAGAACATGATGGTAAAGTTAGTATGAATATGGGATCTTCATCATTACTGGATAGGTTTCATGGTGCCAGAAGGTGCTATGCATGCTATTTGAAGAGAAAACTCAATCATCAGTTTTATCTAGCTCTGAACTTTGAGAGCTATGGTTGTTGGCCTGGAAAGACATTCCCTGGTGCAATTGTGGCACAAATAGCACTGGAACAACAATTACTTTTTGACTGAATTTAAATCACTCTCCACAAGATGAAACTAATACCTGGTACAATCATCAGGATAGTAAAGTCTGGGAGACAGGTCATAGGCTCTAGGGGAGAACCTATTACTATTATGCTGCTTAATTGATACAGTATTTAACTAACTTCTAATGATTAATCTACTACTTTTAGATCAACATATCTCTCAATCCTCATCCAAGAAAGTATGTTTGCAGTAGATAGTGATTAACACTGTGATTCACAACTGGCCAAGATTCAGAAGAGATTGCAGAATGCTTATACACACACACACATACACACACACACACACACACACACACACACACACACACACACATGCACACACACACACACACACACACACACACACACCAGGCTCAGGTATCATTGTTGAAAAGATTCTGCAGATATGGTGGGTAATTACAGGGAAAGATACTCCTACATACCTTGTAGGGAAGCTGAACTTAAAGACTCACATACATTAATACAGCATGTACAAGGACTGTGTTCACTAAAACCATACAAATTCCAGCATGTAAATGGGAGCCGGGCACACCATCACATCCAATGCTATGAAGCAACTGGCAATTGGTCGCGATCAGGACAGGAAGAGTAAATTTTCTCTAAGAGTCTAGTTCCTGGTAAGTTAACATCTCTGCAGTGGAAGAGTAGACAATCAAGAATATTAGCCATGTGGTTGTGGCACATACTTTTAATCCAAGCACTTGGGAGGCAGAGCCAAGTTGCTGTGAGTTAGAGGTCAGCCTGGTCTACAGAGTGAGATCCAGGACAGGCACCAAACTACACTGAGAAACCCTGTCTCAAAAAAAAAAAAAAAAGAGAATATTTTGTGCAGTATATATTGCTTTTATAGGGTTTAGAAAAAAAGAAGACACAAAGTTGAGTGGATAGGAATGTGGGGTTGCCTTGAGAGCATTTGTGAATATATGACAATAATCAAAACATATGGTACAAAACATGAAACTGCCAGAGATCTTACAAAATATGAAATCAAGTAATTATTTTTGCCTTATGATTTTAATATCCCATAAAGGTGCACCAGACCCCTCCCTTCATAAAGATTGCAGGGAGATAACAGGAAAATATTTCCCTAAAAGTCAGTAATTATTAAAAGAATCTCTTCATGTATCCAGCAACCCTGTATGTGTTTGGCCAGCAAAAAGGTTAACAATTACATTTTGCCATTGTCATATTAACTTTTGTTTTGAAATTTATAGTGAAAATTTTGATCAAACATATCAATAAGTTCAACGTTTTAACTGTGTTATTTCCTAGAGTTGAAAGTGTTTCTTTCACTTGTTATATTTCATATTGATAAAATAAAAGACATAACCAATCCTTCCATGATTCATTCTATGCCTATTTCTGAACCCTAGTACTTTACCTTCTGGATTTTAATGCCTCTATTTGATTCTTAATACTAAGTTAAGGTTTGCTTGACCTGTAACTCAAAATAAAACAAAGTTTACTTACAGAAGGAATTAAAGTATGTTAGTTAGAAGTAAATCACAACTGAAGATCAGGAGCTAATAGGATTAAAATGGCATCAGTCAGTTTCTTCTTTCTTTAGCCTTTCATTTTGTATAGAAAATAATATGCTGCAAATCAAATTTAAATAGGGGCAACTTTGCTCTTCAGTTTGTACAAAACCACACCTTTACTAAGCTCTGGTCATAATTTTAACAAGCCTTACTGAAGAAAATATTAATGCTTTGAGTCATGATTTCAATAAATTTCCAGCAAATTTATAGGCATTATTTTTAAAACATGGAATGTAGTAAAACTAATCTATTTCCTATTAATTGCTCCATTTGAAAGAGGGTTGACTTCATTCACTTTCTGATTTCTTTCTATATTTTACCTACCTTTTTGTTGTGGCTTTTTCTCCAACTCTCATTACATAATTCAGTCTCTCTGTCTCTGTCTTGGTTTGTCTCTGTCTGTTTGTAGGTCTTTCTTTTTCTGACTTTTTCTCTCTCTCCCTTTATTCTCTTTCTCTTGAAGATATTAGCTTTGAGATAAAGTTTCACTATGAAGTACACACTGACAAAGAGTTCATGAACAAATTGACAGATGAGAAGATAAGCAGAGATACAACACACTTGTCTTTCAATTGAGTCCTAAAGGCCAACATTTTATGGAGAATAATATATAATTTTTCAGGCTCATTAAGAATCTGAGCAAGAAAAAATTTAATGTAGATAAATAAATAATAGATATAAGAAGGCACTCTTCAATAGAACTAAGAACTCAACCTGGAGTTTTTCAAATAAAAAAAATTGAATAAAAAAATTATTGAAAAACATCACTAACATTAACTTAAATCTTGTAATGA
>CABHPQ010165417.1:25785-36078 GCA_902168405.1 Peromyscus aztecus | reverse complement strand
CAATGCCTGCTTAGCTCCATTGTTAGTTACTTAGCGGCGCTCTTACCCTGCGAGGAAATGTCACGAAACACGACAGAATCCACTAACGAGAGTTTTATTAAGATAAAAGAGACAGACGAGTGCTCAGGCCTGTGGAAGAGACACGTGTGTGGAGAAGAAGAAGAAGAAGAAGAAGGAAGCCGGGAACATGGCACCGGCTTATAAAGGCTGGGTGGCGCACGCGCGTACACAGGTCGACGTAACTACTCCACGCATGCGCAGATCACATGGCTGCGTTGCGCGCTATTACGCAACCATGTAAAGTCCCCGGATCCTGGTCACGCGAGACGCCTTGAACCGGAAATGGCTATTTTGACCTGGAACTGGCTAGGCCGAAGTGTCTAGGTCCGCTGGGCATGCGCAAACATGCCTAACTGTGGGGGCGTGTTGTGAACCCATCACCCATCCCTTGCAGAGACCCCCCCCCCCCCCCGTTCTGTTCCTTGATGGGTACCAGCATATTTTCTCAGTATTATATGTAATTCGGAGACCACTAGAGTTGTCGCAGAGACTGAAGTGAAGAAGCTCCATTGGTAAGATGGGCCGTGCTGCTTTACAAAAAGAGGGACTTCCATCGGCCTTCTCAAACCCTGGCAGATCCATTTAACAGTCACTTAATCCAGTGACTCTTTCAACTCTGCACTGGCGCCGGAGAACAAGTCAAGAACAAAGGTAGGGAGCTGGAGATACATCTCCACAGGTTGAATAACTATCTACCATGCAGGAACCCCTGGGCCCCGTTCCCAGCATCACGGACCGCAGGCATGGCAACACAGGTTTGTGACCCTTGCACTCAGAAGCAACCCGTTGGAAACCCAAGGCCATCCTTAGCTACACAATGGCCTTGAGACTAGGCTGGGCTACATGAGATCCTGTCAGAGAAAGGAAGAAAGAGAGGGAGAGAGATTGGGAGAGAAGGGAACAGAGATACTGAGGGAATAGGTGCCCGATTATTGCATTATATACCACAGATGGTTTTTAGTTTTGTGTATGGGCACCCTCAATACGCATTAGGAGACACTCCCAAAAATGTGTTCACAATCATTTGCCCTGAAGTGTGTGCATATCTTTTTATATTCTCTCAGGCAGTTAATAATATTCAGTGTTCACAACATCAGCAGTTCTCAGTGTTACTGAGTTATTAGAATACAAGTGACCTTTTACTGAACCAGGGAGGTCTTGACTGGACCAATTTAAATTCAGTGTGAAACCAACACTTGCCTATAGCAAAGGAGGGGGAAGAAATGAAAGGGGAGATGTTGCTGAGTTAGAAGGGGTTCTTAAAATCTCAGGACACAGTATGGCTCTCAGGAAGCAGCTTGCCTTCCAACCCCAGCTAAGCAAGGAGTGGAAGATGGTCAGGGCGAGCATCAGGACTCAGGTGATGCTCTGGGAGTCAGTCATGATGTTGCTGAAGTTAACGTGTCTTCCCTGGAGAGGGAAAACTTCTGGTTATACCGAGAAAACACAAGAGTGCCTTTGGGCTACGTTTCCGGTGGGTTTCAAAGAGCCTGGGTGATGGGAGACAGCGGCAGCTGACAAAAAAGGAAGCCTGACAAATTTGATCCTGTGCCCTCAGGGCCTGCCCAGGAAAATTCTCTAGAGAGGAAATGAACTCTTTAGAGAATTGCCACCCGGGAAGCCGGGCAGGATGGAGACAGTTTGGCTCTGCATTCTTGTTCCCCTCCGGTCTTCCAAGCTTGTCCCTCCTGCGGGGGTGGAGGTGGGAGGGGGCGCGGGCTGTTCAGTAGCAGGAAGGTGTTTCCCCAGCACAGACGTGTGGTGAAGGTGCCAAAAGCAGCTTCAGCCATCAATCCTCACTTTCATTTACATCCCAAAGCCTCTGATTTTTGTGCTTGACTCAGTGGGAGGGCAGCTGCTTTCTGAAGAAAAGCCAGGTGAGGGAGGTAGCGAGGTGGGCTGGAGCAAGGGCAGAGCGGGCGTGCTCTGCAAACGTGTGGGGTGGTTCGTCTGCACCAGACCAAGAGTGGCCCGGCTAGACGGCACAGTTCAGGTCCTTTCACTTGAGTTTTAATCAATCACCATTTCCCCAACATCCAGAGGAAGTTTCCACGTCATCTGGAAGCTGTACCGGGCACTAGGGGAATTGGATGTAAACACAATGTGCTCGCACTGTGGAATTCACATTGTGGAGTCCAAGCTATAAGTAACTGAATAGTGGAAAGGAGAAACCCCAGAGCATAGTGGGGGATCACAAGCCAGTCAGAGGGTCACCCACACTTTCCAGTGAGCAATAAGCACGAGCAAGCAGAGGGGTCAACTCCTTAAGAATGAACAAACAAGCAGGGCGTGGTGGTGCACACCTTTAATTACAGCACTCGAGAGGCAGAGGCAGGCGGATCTCTGTGAGTTCGAGACCAGCCTGGGTTACCAAGTGAGTTCCAGGACAGCCAAGGCTGTTACACAGAGAACCCCTGTTATAAAAAGTCAAAAAAAAAAAAAAAAAAAAAAAAAGAGCAAACAGAACAAGACACCAGAAAACCAACCAACAAACTTTTGTTAGTTGCAGGAAAATCAAATAACAGTGGAAAACTTCCTGCTGTTAAAAATAATAAAATGAGCCTGGCGGTGGTGGCGGTGGTGGCGGTAGTGGTGGCGGTGGTGGTGGCGGCGGCGGCGGCGGGGCGGCGGCGGCACACCCTTTAGTCTCAGCACTTGGGAGGCAGAGCCAGGCAGATCTCTGTGAGTTCGAGGCCAGCCTGGTCTACAAAGTGAGTTCCAGGACAGGCTCCAACGCTACACGGAGAAACCCTGTCTTGAAAAACCAAAAAAAAAAAAAAAAAGATGATTAAGGGGAGATGTTAAAGGAGTTGCAGCTATTGAACTGGTGAATGTAATAAACAGTATCCAGGAAATCTGCTCACAGCTGTAGCAGGAGAAGCTAAAACTAGTGGATACTTGAAACCATGTCGTCATCATCGTCGCCTCCTCCTCCTCTTCCTCCTCCTCCTCCTCTTCCTTCTTTTTCTGAGATAGGGTTTCTCTGTGTAGCCCTGGCTTTCCTGGAACTCGCTCTGTAGACCTGGCTGGCCTTGACTTTAGAGACGCGCGGTCCTCTGCCTCCCGAGTGCTGGGATTAAGGGTGTTTAAAAAGAAGGCAAGAGGCATGAGCCGTTCCTATTATGGTGTGTTACTGTCCATCATCACTGCCCCAGCTCCATTCCTCTGAAGGTGTCCTGACATGTTGTCAGGACCGTGTAAAATCTCTGGGAGCTGACAGGGGCAGTTGTGAGCCACAGCTTACAGACGAGACCCTTCCGGCTGGCTCAAGGCTTCAGCTTTTTCCTTCTCCCAATGGGAGGAGATTCCTGGGGAAATGAAAATCTGGGAGTGGAGGTCCACTGTCTCAGTAGGCTGATAGCCAAAGGGAGGGGCACGATGGTCGCTTGAGAATATCTTCATTCCTGCCAGGATGGGTGCAGCACAGGCATTGTAAGAAAATGTTGTTATAGATATGAATGTGCTGACCTTCCTTTCGTTGGTGGAAATTCCTCAGGTTTTGTTCCTATCAAAGCGATGTTTTGGAAATTGTGAAGTAAAGAAGGGGGCTTAGCCCAACAGGGGTGAACCTGTGGTATAGGTTTCCGTTTCACCCCAGCACTTCTCTCTGTCCTTTTCCCATCAGGCAAGGTGAACAGCGCGGCCCTTTCCTACACTTCCCTGTAGAGGGAAACCTGACTCATTTCTATTGGGGTAGCATTAAGTAGATTTACAGCGGGAACTTTTGGGAAAGTTACTCTGATTTCTGATTGAAAGGGTGGGAACTTTCCCGGGCTCTCAATTCCTGGCTGAGATGCTGAATTAGGGACAAAGTCTTCCAACCATGAAACAAAAGTACAAGAACAAAACCACCTTGAGGTTGGCGCAGCAGAAAAGGGGACATGGTTTGGGAGCCACCTAATGGACCTGGAAGTACCTGCCTACAGACTACCCTGTGAACAATATCTTAGTGAGTTTTTCTGCTTACCCCAGTAAACCACCTTAATTCAGGTAGAAGATTTAATTACGAAAGCGTCAGCTTGTGGCAAGGGAGATGGCTCAGTGGTTAAAAGCTGACTGCTCTTCTAGAGGACCTGGGTTTGATTCTCAGCACCTAATCTGCGGCATCCCACAACTATCTGTAACGCCAGCCCCAGGGGACCAGACACCCTCTTCTGGTCATGTTGGGCATCAGGCATGCGCCTGATTCACAGACAAACATACAGACACAAAAGAAAAGGAAAAGAAAGTTGCCAGCTGATAGAAACAAGATTTCTGCCCTTGATTTTGCCTCTAAATATACACCTTCCCCATTAAGACTGGAATTACGGTAGGTGAAATTCTATGAAAGATACATAAAATATGTCAATTGTGCATGAAAGGCAATAAGCAACGGAGTTCATTTTTAATTTGTGAATGTGTAGGCAGGCATACCTGAAGAGTTGAGGAAGGAATTGGATAGAGAGACAAGTAGGTCTGTGGGGAAAGCCGCCCTCCATATGAGGAGTCAGTCTCCTTGGAGAGATTGTATGACTCTGTCTTTGAGACCCGTCTGCATGTGAGAGTCGGGACATTTGGAGAAGCGTGAGAACTCAGGTTTGGCTCCTCATTCTTGCCCCGTCTTTCCACCCGGGGTCAGCCCAGGCACTGGTGTTCCATGTAGCTCTCTTTTTCTGTCTTTCAGTCTCTGCTTGGACCTCTTTGCTGTTGAGTGCTCACTTGTGTATGGCGGACACCGTTGTCTGCCTCTCTTGGGGCATCTCCTCTGCCAGCGAGCGATTGTCCTTCCCCTCCAGAGGCCTGTCTACCTCTCACCTGGCTTTCCTCATGTTCTTCCCTTCTTATTTTTGTCTCTGCCTTCCCCACCTTCCCTGTGCTCCTTCCCTTTTCATTCTACAAAGGAAAATGAGAGGTGATGCCCTGTGAATCGCATCCTGTAGCGAGACACCTTATCAAGCAGATTGCTAAGCAGAGGTGATCATACCACACACCAGGAGGAACTCTTACCCCGTCTCATTTTTATACAGCAGCAGGAGGTGTCCTATCTGAAAACCGTGTTGCCACGAAAGAGGAGAGACTCACTCCTGCCTCGTGGCTCTCCTTTCTCCCATCTGATTCCTTTCCCTTTCTGTTTCATTTTCCTTTGGAGAAGCCACTTTAATGATCTGCAGTAGTGGACAGTAGGGTCCGCATGAGTGTACTCGGGTGTGTGGTGAAACCCAAGACGAATTACACTTGGATCTCTGTGATAGGGCTCGGACACAGACATTAAAAGTAACTTTCTAAGTGAGAAAAAAAGAGCAAGGACAGATATTCTAGACCATGCATTTTCACTGTAAGAGTGACTACTAAAGTAGTGTAAATTAAACCGGGGTGGGGGTGTAAGGAAACCCCCACTTGAAGTGAGAATGGTAAAATGAAGCAGAAAAAAAAAATCTCCTCATGAGGGTACAAGGACTTCCCAAAAGGGTAACAGGGGGCTGAGATGACATGTGTGGGCGCTGCCCACGTTCAGGGGTATGCCCCAAGTTAAAACTGTTTCCAAAAACCCCTATGTGACCACAGGCGGCGCAGAGCCTGCCACACTTATATTTAGAAACAAAGCAATAAATACATGAAGGAATTCCATCAGATAGAATGAGATTAAAGCAAGCAGCTCCTCTCCACTCTGTGAAGAAAGCTAAAACTGTATGTACCTCGTCATCATGTTTGAAAAGTGCACCAGAAATACACACGCTTTCTCCCTTTCTTTAAACAACTCAGTGGGAGCAATAATTTCTACGGTGGGTAATTTTGCGAAGTTTTCCTAGGTAGTTTTAGTGAAATTTTTAGGAAGTTTTTGGTTCCATTTAATGATTCAACCTTAGAGTAGTGTGTGTGTGTGTGTGTGTGTGTGTGTGTGTGTGTGTGTGTGTGTGTGTCTGACCAAGTGAATAAGCTTGCAGACTTGCAGGCTGGGATGCATGTCTGGGCATGTGCAGGAGAGAAGGACAGAGGTAGGAAGAACATGATTACAGAATGGATCAGGCACACGGCTGGTGGAGGTCCATAGCAGAACAAAATCTGTAGAAAACAATCTGCCAATACTCTCAAAGTTGTATACTGTTTCTGAAAACTTACTCCAAGAAAATCATCACAGAATGATGAGAAACCATAACTTTATAATCAGAAATGATTGAATGTTTGATATGATGAAATAAAATAATTATATTACACGTCATGTAATATACAATGGATTCATCAAAATATGCAGAAGGTTTCTAATAACTGAAAAAAAAGGGAGGGATGGAAAGACAGACAGATGGATAAATAGCTATATGTTTCACCATTAGGTACATCAATGTCTGCAAAGTATGAGTGTGTTTGTGTGAAAACGTGCTTATTATTTAATAAAATCTGAATGAATGGAGCATCGAAGACCTTATGGTAGTTGTTTACCTGAAAGCAAAATCCTTGAAACTGGGAACAGCGCATTTGGATTGTAGTGGTGATTCAAAGTGAATGCATCTAAATTTATTAACTTGTGTGACGGAATTATTGATATTTTAATTCTTTTGTTGTTGTTGTTAGACCAATTTTTCTAAATTTTTTCAGTTATTTTATTTTATTTTATGAGAAAACAACAGGTCTTCATGATGCTTACTTAGTACACTTGTATAATCCCAGCATTGCGGGGGCGGGGAGCTGAGGCTGAAGGGGGATGGGCCTGGGCTAGGGCAAGATCATCTCAGAAAACCAAAAATTAGTTAATTAACAAACATGAAAATGAATTAAAAACAGACAAAAATTGTATTATAATTATAATACATATACATATAAATGTATATACACAGAGAATTAAATAAATACATTGAAGTAAAATTAATTTTTGTTTAGGTGCTAAAATAAAGGAATGGATATATTTTTAGCCTTTCTATACACATGCACACACACACACACACACACACACACACACCCTGAAAATTAGGGGCTCAGTGGGCAAAAGCACTAACTATACAAGCCTCATGCCCTTCATTTATTCTTTGTTACACATGTAGAAGGAGGGCACTGACCCTGAAAGTTGTCCTCTGACCTCCACATGCACACCAATAATAATAATAAATAAGTGAATACAAGAAAAAAGAGAAAATCCTATGTCAAATGATAGAATGTCAAATGTTCATGGAGAGTCTTTCCAAATCTGTAATTTATTAAAACTAAAAATTTGTACATAAAAGTCAACAATTTTTATGCAACTGCAAATAAGTTAGAAAAATAAGTTTTTAAGAAGATAGTAGTCTCTGTTTACTCTAAGACAAAGCCTTGCTGTGTGGCCCAATCTCACTGAAAATTCTTGATTCCCCTGCCTCAGCTTCTCCATATGGCACCCCCTTCAGTTTAAAACACCCCTTAGCTGGGAAGAGGTGGCACATGCCTTTAATTCCAGCACTTGGGAGGCAGAGGCAGGAGGATTTCTGTGAGTTCGAGGCCAGCCTGGTCTACAGAGTGAGTTCCAGGACAACCAGGGATATACAGAGAAACCCTGTCTCAACCCCCTCCCCCCAAAAGACCCCCTTTAAAGAACAAGATAAATATATAAATATCGAAGCAAGAGAAAACAGAAGACTTAGAGACACTTTCATTTTCAACAGAAGAGCCAAATTTTATAGAGAACATTGTGCTCTTATTTCTTAATCCAGGTCTGGCTTCACGTGTTACATGACCCTTTGAGTTCACAGATAAGAACAGGATTTCCCACCCCACTGCCCCTGCTCCATCAAATCTCAAAATCAATTTCAGAGACTAAAGATTTACATGTGAACAACAAAGCTGGAAAGACATGTGTTTGTTTATTTGGACAGTGCTGGGATTGCAGAGAAGCATGTGCCACTCTGCCTGGCTATGAATGAGATTTTTAAATGGCAACATAGGACGACATCTTTATGATTTCTGGAAAGGGAAAGATTTCTGAAATAAGATTTTCATTTCACAAGAGAATAAAATTAATGCAAATATAAAGTAATGTAAAATATCACTTTGCATTTATGAGGTAATGACATAATAAAAATAATGTAAATGTAAATACAATGTAAAAATAAAGACAAGGTAAAAAGTCAGCTACAAAATTTGCAGAATGTATTTGCATTGTATAGATCTAACAAAATGTAGTAATAAAACCGTGTAAGACAAAAAAAAATAAAAAACAGTGTAAGACAATGGACATATTAATAGGACAATCATAAAAAACGAGAAAGATAATTTTAAAAAGTATTTTTGAAAAAAAAAGAATTCTTATTATTTCTAAGATTGACATCATATAATCTTCAACCTGCTAAGTTTTAAACATTTTTTTATTCTCAAGAATTTCATACATTTATGCAATGAAATAAAAGCATATTATACACTGAAATAGGGTCATATTACATCCCATTTTCTTCTTTCCAAGTGGCTCCATCAATTTTAAATTTTAAAATTAGCTCCTGCTAATTTTAACTCTAGATATACCCTTAAGAAAATTCATAGCATATAGTACCAAGACTCGGACAAGAATGCTCACTGGTTTGTTCAGAAAAAACAAGGAAACCACAAACGTACATGAATAAAGGGATGGACAAATAAATAAAATTCATAGAGTTGGATATTAAGTAACAGTTAAAATGAATTACATACTATACTCTTAAACAGAGATTATATTTAATCAGAATAGAAAGCCACAAAGATTAAGTATAAAAAGTTTGTAACTAAACAAAACTGACCAATAGATTATTTGGAGTAAATACAGACAGAGTAGAACTGAAAGCGAATGAATTACTTTATAATAGTTCAGAGCCTCATTTGTAGTCAGGGAGAAGGCTCATTCCCTGTCCTGGGGCCAGTCTCTAGAGTGGAGAATCCTGGGAATGAAGAAGGATACAGGAACCCTCATGAGGGTTAGTATGTCTGATTTCTTAAGCTCAGGGTAATTGTATGTTTTATTATTATTATTTTTTTTTTTTAGAAACTATGCCTTCATGTATTAGCTTTCTATTTCATTTCTTATAAAGGTCCATAAGCATTAGGACAAGTTTATCAATCTATCTGTTCCTTTTGTAGGCCAGGGTAGTTTGGGCTTTTAAGAAACAAGGGTGACATTTTCAGACGTGGCTGTGTGACGATTCTGAGACTCAGTTGTTTGTCAAATGGAGATAACACTTAACTCATAGTGTTTTTTTAGGATGACATTAAATTATAGTGAGAGAAAAAAACCCAACCCTAGCTTATATAATATATGTGGGTCATTGCTGAAATATACTGATAATAAAAAGTTCTTTAAGAAGCAAAAAATAGGACGCAGGTCTTTGAACTGAAATGGGCTAAATGGTGTTAAATCACTCCTGAGCTACTTATTCCACCACTCCTGAGTCTGAGTATGTTTTATTGAAGGACTTAAAAGTGTGTGGTCTAAACTTTCTCGCCACCCAGTTTGACAGCGCATCACTAGTAACATGTTTTAGCGATCACCTTTGGATTGGCTATGAAGAAACGCCAGGGGTCTCCCGACAGCAGGTGCGGTGGAACATCCCTGGTCGTGGTCCCCCACCAGCAAAAGCATGAAAAGAAGAAAAGTGAAGTCAAGTTCAGGGTCAAATGCTCAAGTTTGGGTAGACACGGCTAAAAGCAAAGCCTTGAATTACTAAAGAAGACAGATGGGGAGCCCCACTCCCCCAGAAGCCAGGGCTGCACACAGGCTACCATTGGCATGACTTCATTTGATGGAGTCATATCAAAGTGAATTGGTTTGACACCCGTAAAAGGGTAACTTCCACTAGCAAAAGTCATAGTGTTATATAGAACCAAGAAAAGGTTACTTTGCTAAAAATCTTTTGAATCAAAAGGAGAAGACAGAATTTCCTCCAATCACAAGGAACCAAGAAAAAAAAATATATCATACTTCCTGGCTGCCCACTCACCTTACCACCCCCTCTGCCAGGTCCCCTGTAGCAGCAGAGAAAGAAATCTCAGAAGAGAAGAAGCACCACAGCAGACTGGGTGAGCCAGACTTTCCTTCCCAGGGTGATTCAGCCTGGGCTGGAGGAGGGGTGGGCAGCCGGCTCTTTAACTCTGTGTGCTCCGGCCTGGCTTTCAGTATTAGACATCTGGAGTTTTTGAAAATTAACACTGGAACAAAAGTTACTATCGTACTTCATGTCCCCTTCACCCACCCTCAGTCAAAAGTTTATTTTAGCCTAGAAGAAGAAGAAGAAGAAGAAGAAGAAGAAGAAGAAGAAGAAGAAG
>CABHPQ010165417.1:407-25775 GCA_902168405.1 Peromyscus aztecus | reverse complement strand
AGAAGAAGAAGAAGAAGAAGAAGAAGAAGAAGAAGAAGAAGAAGAAGAAGAAGAAGAAGAAGAAGAAGAAGAAGAAGGCGGCGAAGGCGGCTATTGGGAAACACTGTCTAGAAATTTAGAAATCAAATCCACACAAAGGCGTGTTGTAGTGGTTACCACCACCCACGACTGATTTTACTACAAACTAAAGGAAAAATGTGTTAAGTGACACTCCATCTCTGTAAATAGCCTCCTTCCTCTCTCCTTCCAGCGTATCTACTTAATCATGCTTGACTGCAGCCAGGGTGATGCAATAGTCTCAGGGTAGTTGCCTTATCTAGGTGGAATGACAAAACCTTTGATTGAGGCCCAGAGATAACACAAGGCTCTGGGGTCCTCTGGGCATTAGAAGAGCAGGGAGAGTTTTTCCACAGGCCTGCTAGAGTATCTGAGGTACTTACCCTACCCTACCCCGAGCCTGCCCCCGAGGTACCCTCCAGTAATCCACAGACCAAATAAGAACTCTAGGTTGCTGAACTGTTTTATCCTCTACATATGTTCCACATTTCTTACCTAAGATCCTAATAATACATTCAGTTTCCAGTCACCTTGGAACTGGTTTCTGGGAACAGTGTACCCAGCACGGCCTAACTGTCCAGAGGAGATCTATGCACCATGAGTAGGACCCATGCCTTTGAAAGGCCCGACTCACTTTTGATCAGGGGTTCCCACCAACACTGCTGACAGTCTGTCTGGTGGGGGACACTTAATGTGGGAAGTTCACACTTACAGGGAAATGAGCTCTTCCAGGCCACCAGAGTAAAACTCATCACTTTTGTTAAAACCTCAACAGACTCCCTCACCCAAAAAGGGTAATTTATGGTATCCACAATATAATTATGAAACTGCTACCTAGGAACATTGTCTAGCAGAAAAAGAGAGCCCCCCCCGCAAGTCCAATCTATACGTGAATTTCACTATTATTCTCTAAGCACAAGACAGAACATTCTAGAAAGTGCTCCCAAATCGCTCACCCTCAGGGTAATAAGGAATCTGAATTGAAAATTTGGATAGCTGCCATGCTTTGTGCTCAGAACACAGTAAGGAAAAGTTATTTGTCCCTTCTAACAGCTTGCTGGAGTCTTCCACTGTATAGCATCCAAGGATCAAACTCAGTTGTCAGGCTGTGGCAAGATGCTTTACCTGCTGAGGCATTTTGATGGCCCAGGCATTGGATTTTGAAGTCAAAAATCCATATGCTCCTGTTCACTAAACACATTTCACACAAGATCATTGTAAAGTACTCGAATCTAAACTCTGTTTCCTTATTTTTCCACACAGCACTCTTGGGAACTGGAGCAAATAGTCAAGGAGTTCTTCGGATTTAATACTGCATTTAAAAATAGATGGAGGCTTAACTTCATTGCTATTTATAACCAATGCCTTTTCTGGATATGTGTGCTGGTCGCCAAGGGTACACTCATTGAAAACATGAAGTCTGGCGTTAAGGCTTGGGAGTATCTTTTTATCAAATGGATCAGTCATTTCTTTTAGTGTCTTATATTGGTCTTATTTAAATGAGTCCTTCCCGCCCTCAAGTCAGGAAAATGTTCATCTGTATTTTCTTCTAGGGTTTAAAACTTTATTTTTGATGTATGATTTTCTTACTTTGTCTAGAATTGGTTTTTTTGTTTGTTTGTTTGTTTTAGTGCATGGTGAGCCAGATCTCCAACTCAAATTTATTTATAATTATAATCTGTTCCCAACTGCTCTATTTAAATATCTCTTCGTTTCTCTGCTGCTCAGCTATGTCACCCTATCAGAAGACAAATTTCAAGGTATACACGCAACATATGAAATAATAGTCTCGATGATGACCAAGAAACGTAAACCCGGACGAGGAAGACACCATTTGATAGCCATTTAGTTGACCTCTGTACTCTGGTCTATTGGAAATCTCTCCGTCCCCGTGCAGCAGCCAATTTATTATTTACTTCTGTTGTCCTAGGATGCAGCCAGCTTGGTCTTGGTGTAGCATCTTTCTATACAGACCTAGATTTGCTTTTCTAATCGTTTCTTATCTGTACACCATTGTATTGGCAACTTTGGTCCGTTTTTTCCTGTTTTGTTCTATTTTTGTCAAATTTAAGCACGTTAAAGCTTTATTTATTTGTTTGACTTAAATAGTCTAAAACAAATCTATTTGTTGTTTTCTTGTGTTGGTAAGTGAACCCAGAGGCCCATGATGCTGTCCAAGGGCTACACCACTGAACTATTCTCCCAGCCTCATGCCTGAATTTGACTGTAATAGCAAGGGGAAACTGAATTCATGGGATGGACAGTGGGGCACTTCTTCCTTCTTTATGAATTGTAGGGATACTGTCAGGGACAGACCCTAAGAAGATCATTTTTAGGTGATTACAAACATTTTACACCCATTGTTACAACACTCATAGTATAAAGAAGGGAAAAAAAAGGAATTACAGCATTACCAAACAGAAGATATTGTTATTGTATATTTTGGCATACTTCCTTCTGGAACTTCTGGTCAATGTCTCTAAGACATGCCTCAGACCTTTTTAGAAATTGTTTTGGTTTATCTATTTTATTGTATGTGTGTTTGTTTTACTCTCTCTCTCTCTCTCTCTCTCTCTCTCTCTCTCTCTCTCTCTCTGTGTGTCTCCCTCTGTCTCTCTCTGTGTCTCTCTCTCTCTCTCTCTCTGTGTGTGTGTGTGTGTGTGTGTGTGTGTGTGTGTGTGTGTGTGTGTGTTTGTCCCACAGCATGCATGTAGTGCATGATGAGGTCAGAAGACATCTTTCAGGGACTTTATTCTTTCCTTCTACTGTGTGGGTCCTGGAACTGGACTCAGTCCATCAAGCTTGGCGGCAATTGCTTTGACTAGTTCATTATCTTGTCAGCCCTGTCAAAGCAGTCTCTTGTCATCTGTCTCTCCAGATGTCAAAGCCACCCTGGGCGATGTAATGAAACCTTGTCTTATAAAAATTAACCTCAACTAAGATGCAAAACAGCAAAACAGCAAAAAAAAAAAAATCCCTTTAGGTACAATTTTCACTATATTTCTGGTGAATAGGGTTAATGTTTAAAAACTCAGGAGGACAACATGTTAATGTGTTTTCGCTTCCTGTTATATTTTAGACACCTGTCACCTCTGTTCTTCCTTCATCTTAGTCCCCACACAGCTGGTGTGACCGAGTCCTGAAGTATGTCAGTTGCTCCAGCCCTCTGACAGGCTCTGTCTTGAGCTGATGCCGAATCCGAGGCCGTGGTGTCTGGAGAAGGCTCTGGTGTCTTTGTGCTCACTAAACGGTGTCCTTTATCTTCTGGCCTCCACTGAAAGTCTTGGGCTTCTTGTCTGGATTAATGCTGGAGGTTCCCACGTGAGCTCAGAACTAGCTCTCCCAATGCACTCAACCTCTCCATCTGATATTTATTGTCTTATTCTGCTAGTCAGTAGATCAAATCATTGCAAATTTGCTGATCTCCTATCCTGTGCCAAGCCACTGGAGATGGGACCATGGCACTGATGGACTTTGATTTTACGACGAAACACCCTTGCAAACAGACCCAGTCAGTCCTGCCGATTTGAGACTCACTGCTACCCAGACAGTCAGGTTCAGCCTCAGATTGGACCCCATAGACACTGATGCCATACGGAGTTTACCACGTCCCTTGGACACTGTAACTTGGACGCAAACCACCCCATCCAGGACCATCTTCCACTAACTCTGGCTTCCTGTCTGATCCTGCTGCGCCTTGCCAAGATCCTGGCTGAGGTTTCGGAGGTTTGAGGTTTATGACTTTATGTAGCAGGAGTCTTAAAAGTTCTTATTAATAAAAATCAAACCTGAGCCAGGTTATTGGGGTGAACACTGTTAGGTCAGAGAGACACAATAAGCCACAGCTACCTCACCTTGCCGGATCCTCAGCTGGTCTTGTTTCCTCAGACTGGAGGCCTCTGAGTCCTCATCCAGAATGAGTCTCAGCTGAACTGCTGCTAGAAGTCTGAAAGCTTAACCAGGCCAAATGCCTCAAGTTTCTGGTCCTCAACGCCTTATATACCTTTCTGCTTTCTACTGCCACTCCCTGGGATTAAAGGCTGGCTTTCTGGGATTAAAGGCGTGTGTTACCATGCTTGGCTGTTTCCAATGTGGCCTTGAACTCACAGAGATCCAGAGGGATTTCTATCTCTGGAATGCTAGGATTAAAGGCGTGAGTGCCACCATTTTCTAGCCTCTGTATCTAGTGGCTGTTCTCTGACCCCAGATAAATTTATTAGGGTACACAATATTTTGGGGAATACAATACCACCACAACTTTAGAGTTCACTAAAATATCTTTACACACATTTTCCCGAGCTAGTTTTGAATCTTAACACAACTCTGTGAGATGGTAGAAGAGGCTCCGTACATTTCTGTTTCTCTGATGAGGAGACACGAAGTCTGATGATTTAGCTGTAGTGATGTAGCTAATGAACGGCACCTTAGGACTTGAACTCTGACCAAGTTTTTCCAATGTTTTCTCCATGCAGTGAGGCTTAGGAGAGACAACTTCCACTTTGAACAGACTTCACATTTTATTTCATCTTTCCAGTGTGAAGAGTTAATGGGCCAGGAAGCCCAGGAAAACACTTTAGCCCCCAAATAATCATTCAAAGGGCATAAATATAAGATACAGTGCTGTGGGCAGGGTAAGAGCCCATGGATGTAAAGGACATCGGAGCCACATCCTTTCATGTCTCAAGGCTAGACCCCATGTAGCTATGTGCAGAGCTGTTGAGGGGAAGCTATGTCCAACATCCCTACATACCAAGCTAACATGGCCATTTGGGAGTAGGGAAGCATACTCAGTCCACAGGACACATGGCAGTGGTAGCTGGAACCACCTGTCGGTGCTGGGCACTGCCATCACAGGTCTTCCACAAACCCTCAGCAGAGAGTTGAAAAGCCTAAGAGAAGAGGAAAGCATTATCCCCTGGTGACAGGTCAGACAGTGGACATGACAGACACAGAGAGAGATGTGATTGCTGAATTTGTACACTTTCTGAAAGTCAACAGTGAATGGCCCTGAATGTCTTTTTCTTTCTTTTCCTTTTTTTAAAAAAAATTTTCTTCACTTTTTGGTGTGTGATGGTGGTGGGGGTGGGAGTGGACAGGGGTTTTCATCAGCCTGGAACTTACCAAGTAGGGGTAGTCTGGCAGAGAGCCCAGGGCTATGACTGTCCCTGCCTTCCCAAAACTGGGATTACAAGCCAGTGCAACCATATCTTTTTGGACATCGATTCTGGATTAGGTCATCCTGTTTGCACAGCAAATACTTTTACACATTGAGCCTTGGTGACATGATTTTGAAATGAAATCCAGGAGTAATGACCACAAGAAAACACACACACACACACACACACACACACACACACACACACACACACACACACAATTCAGAGGAAACATGGAATCTTTTGTCGTTGTTCAAGATAAGGTCTCACTATATAGCTCTGGCTGTCCTGAAACTCACTCTGTAGACCAGGCTGGCTTCACACTCACTAATAACCACCCTGTCTCTCAAACACTGTCTCAAGATTTACTTCTAGAGAAAGTCCAAATGGTCTCAGACATTGAGTCATGCAATCTGGTGACAACAAAGTGTAATTTTCTTCCTTGAAAAAAAATTCACATTTATGATGAATGCTTGAAGTCAAAATAACAAAATTATATCCTCTATTGAATAAAAGTACTTAGAGAAAGCAGCAAAATCCAGCTTGATAGTGTGTTTCCCAGGTGAGGAGCATTTAGGCTCAAGTCCTGAAGAATGCCCAGGTGCTAGCTAGCTGATTCAGGTATCACAGGCTGTGGGAAGGCCGCCACGGCACTCTTGCATTCTGCATGGGAGTTGGAATGGATGCTGAGAAGCACCCAGTAGTGGAGAGCCCAGGGTGCATGTCACCAAGGGGCTTGTGGGTTGGGGCTTAGTTGGAGATCTATTAAAAACAAGTCCTGTAGCTGGGTGGTGGTGGCACACGCCTTTAATCCCAGCACTCTGGAGGCAGAGGCAGGCGGATCTCTGTGAGTTCGAGGCCAGCCTGGTCTACAAAGCGAGTTCTAGGATAGCCTGAGCTACACAGAGAAACCCTGTCTCAAAAAACCAAAAAAACAACAAAACAAAACAAGTCCTGTGGGCAGTGACATTCTACTCAAAGTTTAGGGGACGTAGATTTCACTTGAGTCCTTGTCCCTAGAAACCTCCAAGTTGAGAGTATGCCATGGCCCTGGGAGAAGAATATGATTAAATGAACATTTAAGAAGATACCCCTGGCTGTGCTGCAGAGGATCATTTGGAGGGTTTTGGCTGTGTGCAAAGGACTAGTCACGAGGCAGTGAGATGGTCCAGGTGAAGAGTCATCTGACTGATGGACAGGGCATACCAAAGGAGATGAGAGTTTAGACATTCTCTGTTAAACAGGCTTTTTTAGGAATTAAACTATCATTCTAGATATTTTACTCACATTTTTATTAAATAATATATTTTATGGCATAATTTTCTGTTTCCCTGAAGGTCTAGAAGTTGTGCTTATTGATTTATTCTCACATCCATCAGCACATTTTATGACAGATACTCTCTTTAATGCACTTAGTATATTTACTCAGATATACGACCTTAAAGTTGCCTTTTTCTTAAAAGCACAAAATCCTAGCAAATGTGATGGTGAATGCTTATAACCCCATCACTCCAGAGACTGAGGAGAGAGGATTACTGAATCGAAGGCCAATCTGGTTTACATATTGAGGTCCAGGTCTACATAGTGAGATCCCTATCTCAAAGAAATAAAAACAAACAAACAAACCGAATACCAAATCCTACCTAGAGAACCAAAGGAGTGCACAATTTGTGTAGATAAGATTTCTAACCTTGGTGGTGGAGTGGGCACAGCACACATCATGGTGCTCTAAGGGATCTGTGCAGCTTCCATGGGTGCAGTGGCACGGACCCTGTTTAGTTAGAAGCCTTTGTACAATAAATTTCCTTTCCCTCTTGGAAATGACTCGTGGTTTTTCTGTTTTGTTGTTTGCACTGTGAAAAGTGACCTCCCATTTTAAACATCGGTTTATTTAACACTGTTATTTGGTATTAGTGTTTTCCAGCCGTCATTTTACTTTCCAAATTCTAAAGTCTGGATACTTTAGACTCAAATAATGTCTGTCTCCTGTTTGAAACCCTTCTCCATCTTGATTACGTAAATGAGTAGCTGCAGGCACGAGACAGAACACATCATAGACAACCAATTACCAGTCAGCTGGTACTTCTCGTTACATCCAAGTATTGGCTTTGAAAATATTAAACTTACTGATATCTTCAGATCTTCGAGGAATGATCGTCTCACCTTGAGCTTCCAACTAGCCATGTTATATTTTAGTTCTTTCGGCTTATGTGTAAGAAATTCTAAAGTTCAAGTCAATTTGAGGCTTATTTTCTAAAGCTGATCATGAAACACGTGAAGCGTGGGACTTCCTATTTTCTGACTCACTCTACTGGAAAATCTATAAAACTGGAGTTTACAGAGCAATGTTGGATACATTTGTGAAACTAATGTTCAACTACATGCTAATTGGTTTCACCTTCATAAACTGGTTGGAATGAGGGGGTGTGGAACGTCCAAGACCTGGAGGATTTTGAGGGGCAAGCCCTTGAGTGAGATCCAGTTCCCTCAAAGCTGAGCAGAATTTCAATGAATCAGATACTGGAAAATATTTAAAACACTCAGATAAGTAGATGAATACTGTTCTGAAACATCGGGGTGTGTGTGTGTGTGTGTGTGTGTGTGTGTGTGTGTGTAATAAAAGAGAGTTTTATTTTCATTTATTTCCTTTGCTATCTCAGAACTACAAATTCTTTGCTTTGTCTGGAAGGTTCTTTATTATTTTTGAGACAAGATTTTATGTAGCTCAAGCTGACCTTGAGCTCAGAATGGTCTTGAACTTCTTATCCTCCTGCCTCCATCCCCCCAGGCTGGGATGTCAGGCAGGCACAGCCACACCCAGTGTAGGTGGTGGTGGGGGGGGTTGAACCCAGGACTTGGTACATACTAGGCAAGAATTCCATCACCCAAGCTCCATCCCTAGCCCAAGTTTCTCAGTATAAAGTAACTCCTGCTTGTGTTTGCTGTACTTTCTCAATACACACGTGCTCCTTCTTGTTCTGATTCCTACCAGAGCTGACAGTAGCCAATTGTCCTTTTTAGTATAAAAAAAAAACCAAAAAACAAAAACAAAAAACGACAGGGCTAGTGAAACAGCTTAGCAGGTAAAGTTGATTGCCGCCAAGCCTGAGGACTAGACTGTAATCGCCAGAGCTCACAGGGTGGAAAAAGACAACTCCCAGAAGATGTCTGCTGATGTCCACACATGCGCTGGTGGTGCATGTGTGCATCCCCTCCACTCACGGGTCATTTGTACACACACACACACACACACACACACACACACACCTCAATTGCAAAAATATTCAAAACTTTGTCTGTCACATTCCGTTCTAATAAACTCTAAAGATTTCCCAAATGGCTGACTTTAACTCAGGAGTTTAGTTAATAATGAGAAAAGTATAGCTTGGAATAAGATTCCTCCCTATCTCCCATCCCCCGCTGTGAGTTAATTAAGTAACAAACTATCTTAGAAATGTATCAAGTTACGGGAAGTGGGTGGCTCATGAGCATGTGTTGATGGGCTGGAGGAAAGAAGGCGGCTCACAAGGTAGGGTGAGGAGGAAAAGATCAGGCAGAGTCTCAGAGGCAACGTTGGCCGGGCCTCTCCTAGCACCCTTTGCAGAGACAGTGTCCGGAAGGGTTCTTGGCGAATGAGGTGAAGAGGTGCAAGGCTGAGACTCTGAGAAGGGTGTGTCGCATTTGCGGAAGGACGCAGCAGTCACTCGGAGTGCGTCACCGGCTCCCTTGTGTCCGATTTCAGGCCCACCGTGATAGGAGCATTCTCCTGGAATGTTTTTCTGAGGAGGGAGCTACCGATTACGGATGCAAGTTTTTGTACCTCTTTGGTAGGACAGTCTGAACACAAATGATCAGTACGGTGACTTACCTCAGTTTACCTGTTCTTGGTTCTGGGACATTGATTTTGATGTCCAAGTGGACTTGTGGCCATCTGCAGAAGGATGTACCGCTGTCTTTTAACACCCCAGGTATGCTCTGCAGCTTTGTACCCTAAACTTGACTCACTTCCATGAGAACTAATGGTTCTAAACCCTTGCTGTACACTAGATCCTCTGGATTGTGAAAGAAAAATATCTGAAGTCTACGAGTGCCATTCCAGGCCAAGGATAAGAATGTCTGGGTTGGCACCATTTAAAAGCCCTCTGAGCTCCGCATGGTGGTATACACATCTGTAATTGCACTACTCAAGAGACCGAGGCAGGGGAGTTAAGAGTTCCAGGTCTGTGCTACATAGTGAGACCTTAAAAAAAAAAAAAAAAAAAAAAAAAAAAAAAAAAAAAAAAAAAAAAAGAAAAGAAAAGAAAAAGAAAGAAAAACACCTTTCTGGTAGGGCAAGGGAGAGAAGTTTCCCAATCTATTTAAATTGTGTGTGTGTGTGTGTGAGAGAGAGAGAGAGAGAGAACTCTAGAGAAACAGAATCAATGAGATAAATATATACAGCTGTGTCTGTGTGTGTGTGTGTGTGAGAGAGAGAGAGAGAGAGAGAGAGAGGTACTCTAGAGAAACAGAATCAATGAGATGAATATATATGACTGTGTGTGTGAATTTCATCAAAATAACAATAGCTGAATCACATCTGACAATTTGCTGAAAAATCTGGAAGGTTCCCCGAGGGCCCCTGGTCCTTAGTCTGTGATGGAAAGCTGGAAACACTGGTTCTGATATCAGTGAAGGAATCAGCGGCAGCAGCAACAGGGTAAATCAAGAGGGAAGGCCCTGGGAGCAGAAGTCAAGTCATCTTCCTTCTGTCCTTTTTACCTGGACTGTTCTCAGGTGCTGCCCACTGCTGGGGGGGGGGGGGGGGGGGCACCAGCACCAGTTAAGGCGATCTGGACAGTTCTTCAGTTGAAGGCACTTACTGAGGTGTCTCCAATTTGTGTCAAGTTGCCATTAAAACCAACCATGAAAATAGTGTGTGTGTGTGTGTGTGTGTGTGTGTGTGTGTGTGTGGTGTGCACACTTGTGTGGGGGTCAGAGAATAACACACACAATCAGTTCTCTCCTTTCTCCTTTACTTGAGTTCAGAGGAGCTAACTCACGTCATTAGGTTTGTGATCAAGTGTCTTCCTCCCCCACTGAGCCATTTCACTGCCCTCCCCAAACATATTTTCTGAAATATTTATTAGACAAGGAAGCAGAAGCGAAGGGGCATGAGACAAGTCACTCAAGGCTGAGTAACCACAGGGCCCGGGAAGACAAATGTGTTTCTTTTATAAGATATCAAGCTCTTCCTGTGATATTTGGATTTCCTGTCTTCTATGATCGCAACTTGTTGAGAAAATGTCAAGGTAAATTGATTTCCCCATCAGAGGAGTTCAAAGCTGGAAACAGTGTGTTTGGATAATTTTTTAAAATAAAGATTTATTGTATCATTTGTGGTGTGTGTGTGTGTGTGTGTGTGTGTGTGTGTGTGTGTGTTCATTTGTCACTGGAGGCCAGAAGAAGGCGTTGGATCCCTGGAGCTGGAGTTACAGGCAGTTGAGAGTCACCAATATGGGTGTTGGGAACTGAATCTGGGTCTTTTGCAAGAGCTCTTAACTGTCAAGCTGTCTTTTCGGCCTCTGGTTGGGTAATATTTAAAGAAACTGAAAATAATCTGCTTTCCACACAGTAAAACATTGGCCTCAAGTGAGGGAGAGCCAGTCGTCAGGACCAGGAAAAATAAATGTGGCTTCCAAGTTTAAGCATGCATACAATAAAGGGGTTTTTAGGGGAAACTGCACCCGAGAGTGAATGAACACAGAGGTTCATTCACTGGCACGCCTGAGCAAAGCCACTCACAATTACTCAGATGACAGTGACCGCTCATGTGACGGTGATCCACTGTAAATGCTGACAAATAGGGAGCGACCGTGCCAATTTAAATATCCATCATTAGCAGAATGTAGTTTATACCGTGCTGTTTAATACCAAAAGATAAACTCGAGATTTCCTAATTTTTCCTTACACCACCCAGTATATACACCTCATGCTTTAGGCATTTGATGGGGCGTGTAGTTTTAGCTTAAGGAAAAGTGTGACCAGATAAAGGTACAGTAAGAGACGAATGTAAAGAAGAAGCAGGAGGTAAGAAGACAGAAAACGGCTCAGGCTCAGACTCGAGTCTAGGACAGAGGGAAGGGATGGATTTGAGATCCACTCCACGGGTGTTGGATGTGGGAGTGGGGGAAAACATAGAGGTGGCTAAGGAAAGGATAGTGTCCCCTCAAGCATAGGAAGAATCAGACACTGAGCATTGTGAATTCCATGTGGACAGGATTGTATATGTCATCCTGTGTTGTATAGAGATGGCATTCTGCAGCAGTAGGGGTGAACTTCTGGGAAACTGAGGCAATGATAACTTCTTTCTACCCAAGTTTTTGAACTGTTTGCTTTTTGGGGGCAATAATTTCTTCACTGCTCTGAAGAAGGTCAGGGTCCCCACTTTAACATAAAAATAAATGTACCCATAGCATAAAATGGCGAACCACATAACCCCAAAGGTTCACCCACTTCAAATAGGAGCCCTGCTCTAACCGACTCCTTGGTGTCCTCTAAACTCTCTCTGTTCCCCTGTCTGGAAGCCATCCTCTGAGTCAGAGGTTAATTATGTCACTTCTTATTTTAGAAATCCTGGTGAGTTATGGTCAAATGCTAATGTTCATCATGCTGCCCAAAGAATTGTAATTTATCATGTTGAGTGAGAGGTAAGAGAAAGAATGGAGGGAAAAAAGGAGAGAGTTCTGTTGAGAGTTTATGATCTTCTGGGTAAGTATTCACACAGGGCAGATAGGACGGACTGCAACAGGACACCCACTCCCATCACTGAGCCACAAATAGCAAGTATAGAAGAGAAGGCTCAGATTAACTATGCCACAAGCAAGCAAAGATCCAAGTTCAGAATGAGGGGTGTTCTGTAGAACAACTGTCTCAGGCCAGGCCTGATGGCACATGTCTGTAACCATAGCACTCGGAAGGCTGACTCAGGAAAACTGCCTTGAGTTCAAGGACAACTTACCACATTGTTAAGCTAGCTAGTGCTACATAGCAAGACCCTGTCTCAAAAAACAAAACAAAAAAAAAAAAAAAAAAAAAAACCCAAAAAACCCAAAAATAAAACCAGAGCAAAACAAACAAAAAAACCTCAAGTGCCTCAATCATTCCAACAAATTGATAGTACGTAAAAGTAAAATGGAATATTAGAGAGTAAAATATCCTCATGAATAACAATCAGAAGCAGTAAGTAAGACTTCGTTTTATGTAGTAGATAATTTGAAAATTAGAATCCAGCAATACAACTTGCAATGACCTAGCTTGACCAATGACACTGGATGGTGGCCCCATAAAATTTTGTCACATAGTCATGTGGTAGCCACTTCTATTTCTGTGAGACTGCTCTGACAGTCACACAGTGATGAGATCAACCAGTGGTACAGTTCTCAGAACACACCGCTCATTAAACTACCGTGTCCTGACCTACTATGGGTTGGACCACAAGGGATGGGAAGTCATTAAGCTAGGGGTGGAAAGGTGGTTATACAGGAACACATTCTTATGAATTTGAGATACACACTGAAATGTTTGTGGGTGTGAGGTCACAACAACTGGGGTCTTCCTTCAGGCAGTCCATCAAATAATTTTGAAGCAGAAGAAACATATTTAACAAAATGTTGCTAGAAGAGAGTTCATTGAATTTTTGGTTTTGTTTTTGGTGTTTTTTTTTTTTTTTTCTGAGACAGGATTTCTCTGTGTAGTTGTGGTGTCTGTCCTAGAGCTCGCTCTGTAGCCCAGGCTGGCCTCGAACTCACAGAGAGCCACCTGGCTCTGACTCCCAAGTGCTGGGATTAAAGGCCTGTGCCACCGCCACCCGGCTTCATTGAATTTTTATTTTATAATTTTTCACAAGCTAAAAGTGTTTTTAGGATAATATTTTTTTTAAAAAAGGCATGGGTCTAAATTTCCTGAGGAACTCAATGAAAGACTCCAGGAGCTGTGCAGTGGTCCTGACGCAGTTTCCCACACATTTGTAGTGGGTGGGAGTAGGGGCCACACTCCATGGTTCCTGCCTTATAACTCACTAAACTAGACTAAAGATATAAAACTTTGTCTTCAAGGGAGCTCAAAAATATACTATAATTTTATCCCAGGTTTCTGCCTTGGAGCTGGCCATAAAGAAATTATCTGACCTACCTTGTTTGCTATTAGTTACTTTTCTTAGTCCAGTGACCAAATATCCAACAAGAAGCAACTTAAGGACTGAAGGGGTTATTTTGGCTTACCGTCTGGGGGGATACAGTCTTTCATGGCAGGGGAGTCATGGAAGGAGCATGAGGCAGCTGGTCACTCCATCTGCAGTCAGGAAGCAGACAGAGTAAATATTGGTGCACAGCTCCCTTTCTCCTTTTTATTCCTCAGCCCATGGATGGTACCAACCACGTTTAGAGTGCATCTTGTCGTTTCAGTTAACCCAGTCTAGAAACTCCCTCACAGACGTGCTGAGAAGTGTGTCTCCTAGGTGACTCTAGATCCTGTCAAGTGGACAATCAGTGTTAAGCATCATATTCGCAGCTCACAGAGTGTCCTGTTCCATGCCTGCAAGGAAAGAGCTCTACGCCGTTCAGAATAAGAGACTGTTATGAGTAGACAGGCATTTAACTCTGAGTCTCCCCATACCGTCTGTTAGTATTAGGTTCGATTCTTTCTGTCCTGCCATGGGTCTTCATGATCGTCCTTGCTTTCATCTTCATTGCATATGCAGTGAAGAATCCATAAAACCCTGAAGGACAGGGTTCAAAACGCTTCCATAGAGCTGAATACATGGAGGTGCCTGGAAGGTGGTCAGTTCAGAGAAGGCCTGGAGGCTCCTGAGCCTCCAGGATATTGTATGTTACTATCATCTGTATGCATCCTTTTTTTTTTTTTGTGGTTTTTCGAGACAGGGTTTCTCTGTGACACTTTGCGCCTTTCTTGGAACTCACTCTGTAGCCCAGGTTGGCCTCGAACTCACAGAGATCTGCCTGCCTCAGCCTCCCGAGTGCTGGGATTAAAGGTGTGCACCACCACTGCCCGGCACATCCTTTGTAATAAAAGAACAAGTATGCTTCCCTGGGACCTATGGCAGGTGAAGAAAATTAATCAAATCTGAGGAGGGAGGGCTTACTTTTGCTGGTCAGTCATAAGCACCAGGTAAGATTCACCTGGGGTGCCTGTGGCCATATCAGAGGAGCAGCAGATGGCAGTTGACTTCAGGGTGTCAGCCCACCAGGAGAAAAATCCCTGATGGGTGAATCTCGGATAGGCCAGGCCCTGAGACCACAGAATCCAGAATGTCTTTTGCTCCTACTGTGCCTTTACATGTTTGGTGCTGCCATTTTTCTCTGGTATCTGGCATGGTAAGAATGGGTTTGGGGAGAGCCCCACTGCCTGTAGTGTATTGTGTTTATCTCCTGGAAACATCCCGTCCCTACTGGGCATTTTTACCTGTGAATTATTATGGAAGATAATAAGCCGTACTGTCTAATTGATAATAATAATGTTAGTTTATACAGAGTTTTGATGATAAAAAATAAAACAAGGAAGTGTCACACAGCTACAACACATGAGTTTCTATTGAGGAGCCATATAGACTGTGGCTTAGGTTAATCATTGAGAAAAACAATTGAATCCCAATAGGCCAGCTAGCTTAAATTCTTTTAATCTTAATGTTGGGAGATGTGTTTACAGGTTTCAAAGTGCATCATAGCTGCCACAAAGCTTTGAAAATAACTTAAGGTTAGATTAAGATGTTTTTGTCAAATAGCTTTGAGGTGAAAAACCCAAGGAGACAATCTAAAGTTTTAGAAAGGCACATAGTTGAGTGAGGAACTCATTAAGGTCAGGGAACAAGAACAAGGGAGCCCAATTATCATTAGCTGATGTGCCTTTGTTGCTAGGGTTGGTTGTTGACCAAAGGTGATGATTAATTCCTTATACCCATTTCTGCTCTCAATCTTCTGATATAAAAAACTATTGATGAGTGGATATGTACCCTAAAGATTTAAAGTAGAGCTGACTGATTGTTTTTCATGTATAAAAGTTTAGGTTTGTGATTCCTTTTTTCATGTATAAAAGTTTAGGTTTGTGATTCCTTTTTTCATGTATAAAAGTTTAGGTTTGTGAGTCCTTTAAGATTCTTTATAAGATTACATTTCAAGATAAGTAATAAAGTGATTGGTCCTTTCTTTGTAACCGAAAAACACAGCCTGCCAGTAAAAGAGTATCTTGTTTGCTTACACTCTGTTAATCTACAAGTTGCTTGGGTGTGAATGTACATGGGTTCTTAGGGATAGTTTGTTTTTCATCTGTAATATGTAAAATGCTTAATCATGTAAGGGACATGGGAAACATACTGTTTTTTACTTGTATTCATTGTAATCATTGACTCGAAAAACAGAATGTAACCACATTGTAATTTTTATATTACTTGAAAGATTTTGCTGGGGTATGTAAGCTATAAGGGAAAAAACAGAGTTAAAATGAATTAGAAGGAAAACATCAAGAATGAGAGAATTAGAGGAAAACATTAAGAGAGTTAGAAGGAGAAGGAAAACATCAAGAGAGACAGAAGGGACATTTCTGGATAGAGATAAGAAAGGAGAATATAGAACACAGAATGAAGAATACAGAAGCATAAAGAAGGAAGCCATCAAAAGAGTGTGAGAGTGTCTTTTTCCCTAGCCCCCTCAGATTAAAAAGTCATAGCACACGTCAACTCTGTGGATCCCCTTTGAGTCTTGTGCTGCGGAGGCTGGTCCCCCAGACAGTGATACTGGGGTTTGAGATTGGCATGTGGTATGGGGGACTGAGCCCTGAATTTCAGTAATCTGACGCTGTCAGTACCGAGTTAGAGGATGCCACTGTGGAACTGAACTCTTGTTACCTGGTGCGGGTATTGTCCAACGTTTTTGAATGATCACAGAAGCCTATGTTGGCGATTACGGTATGAGAGGTGAGCAGAGGAAAATGGTTCATTTCCCCACTGGGTGAGTTTACTTTCCTGCTCGGGTGGTTATCACAGCCAGGCTAACTCTTCTGGCCTGCCTGACACGGGACTCTCACGCCCGTGTTCCTCTTGATGATTCCTCCTACCATGTCACTCTCTCCTTACTGCTTCATTTCTCTACCTCATGAGTGCTCCCGCCGGAGTCTCCAGAGGCCATGGACCACAGTGGTTCTCAACCTGTGGGTCCCGGCCCCTTTTGGGGGTTGCATATCTGATATCCTGCATATCAGATATTTATATTACGACTCATAACAGTAGCAAAATTACAGTTATGAAGTAGAAACAGAATAATTTTGTGGCTGGGGGTCACCACAACATAAGGAACGGTATTAAAGGGTCAGAGCGTTAAGGTTGGGGAGCAGTGGTGTAGGGGTTGAAGCTTTCGCCCATCTATCTGGCTTCTGCGCCATCACTATTAAACCCAAGGCCCATGCTTGAGTACCTTATTCTCAACCACTGATTGTTTCGTGTGTGTGTGTGTGTGTGTGTGTGTGTGTGTGTGTATGTGTGTGTGTAGGTGTTCTTGTGTGTGCACACATGTGCAACTGCATGTGCTATCACATCTGGCTTGCACAAAGGTGATGGGGATAGAACTCAGCTCCTCAAGTTCGTGCAGCAAGCACTTATGGATTGAGCCATCTCTCTAACCCCCCGATTATTTTTCAGAAGTTCTCTCTCTTTCTATGAGAAAAAGGTGCACCCATGGCCCATTATACACCAAAGGCTTCACATTTGAGCCCATCTCCCAACACCCATCAATAGAAAACATCAGGATTTGTTCTTAAATAATTTATTTTTTAATATTGACTTTTGTGAAGTTACAGTTCTTTAAGACAATCTGAAGAAATCCAAAACAGTTAGATCCCATCCTATGAAAGATAACTAAATGTGCAAATTTCACATACTTTCTATAATAAGTATAAATAATTTCATAGTTTCACATTAAGAATGAAAATATCAATAGACACAAAATATTAGCCTATTAACTTTGAAAGAACTAGTTGAAAACGCTGCATTGTATTTGACATCTTTGGAAAAGAAACGGACAAAGACGTGAGTCAGGGAAAGACACGTGTCAGCTATGGAGAGAAAAGGCTATGTAGAGTTATACATCACAAGCATCTTCAGGCGCTGGGTTAGACCCCAGAATGTCAGCCCTTCCCTCGGGAGAAATGCATCTCCCTCCTAAGGCAAGTGCAAAGCACACAGAAAAGCTACAAGCCAGTGACAGAAACCTTCTCATCCTCATGGCTACTGGCTTTGCGGTCCTGAGGCTGGGGTTCCTATCCAGTACCCCAAGGGCACAGCATTTACCTAGTAAGCAAAGGTCACGAAAGGCCACATGGTTCTGTGTTCCTCCCCACCCTCCCTATCTTCTCTTCAAAGAGGTAGGATGCTTCGAAGCATCAACAGAAGACAACGATTTTGTCTTGTGCAGCTGGGGAGTCAGGAGAAGCGTCAAGATTCTACAGGCTTTATTCATAAAGCCATCCCTTCCTTCCAGGGGAGGCAATGAGTTGGGAGCAGACAACCACCCCACCACAGCCCGAGGTCAGGAATTTGCCAGGTTCCCAGAACGTGGCGGAAAGCAAGTATGTTATTCCAAGAGAATACTGCAGGAGAAAAATCTTCATTTAAATAACTCTGAAGTTCATAATAAATAATGTAGAGTAAGGGTTCCCTTTAAGAAGGCCGCTTGTTGAATTCACGTAACAAGCTGTATACCCAAGGGGCAACCTGATAACAACCAGAAAATCGGTTATTATTATTCAGTCTTCCTACTGTCTAGGGCATCATTTCAATGCTTAAAAACAAACAAACAAACAAAACTCCCTCATACATCATATAAGGGTATACTACATATGTACACACTCTGATGATACACACACCTCACTCCAAACCAACCTCTCTGGACCTGAAGACAATGATGACCAGTGGTAGCATGTCTTCCCACTAAGGTGTTCTGCTGTCTAAAAGGTGCATCCATACAGTCAAGAGCAGCTTGTTTGGTCTCCATGTGAACATGTTCTGTTTCAGCAGCCTCAGGGTCACAGTCTTGTGTGTGGCTCTGCTTTCCTGCAGAACCTCGGGAACCAAGTAGGCGGGTTGGGAAGCCCACCGACGAAGACGACAGATGTGCTCTACCAACATCCATTTTCCCTGAGCTTCCTCGAGCTCCCTGCGGAGGGCCTTGGTACTCGGAGGATTCAGCTTCCTGGGGCGCGGGGGTGCAGTAAGATGGTCTCAGGCTCCAACCCGCCTGCCCTTGTGCCTTTCTTCCTGTTTCCTGGCAGGTGGGCACAGGAACTGTTACCAGTCCCAGCCTGCCTCCCACGTCTGAAGATCTCCCCAGCCTTCCTGGTAGAGGAGCAGCAGCAACAGCTTCAGGCTGAACCTGACATCATGCGTTGCTTGTCACGAGGTCAACTCTCAGCCCACCTGGGCATAGTCTTGGTTACCAAACCTGAATGTCACGGCCACGATGAAGAGCTTATCTTGTCTCCTTTGCTCAAAGACACTTGCAGCCACTGTCCTAGGGCCCACCCTTCCTATGGCACTCAGGGGTCTGGAGTACAGCACCACTCTGGCTGGCAGGTTGAGGCCCCTTCTTGACGGGCCAGTCCACTTGTCTGCACTTAGCCATACATCTGCTTGAACTGGAAGCACTCATTGCAGTAACCGTTGCACTTGGCATTGCCGAAGTGATCACAGGCGGGAGCCCGGCAGCGCTGTTTGGGGGGCTCTTCAGGAGGGGACTCACCCCGGTGGGCCACAGAGCCTACTCGTTGGCTCAGGTGCTGGCATTCCATGCAGAGTTCCTCGCTGCGACAGGCCAGGATGTTCTTGCAGGAGGCCCGGGCACACTTGGGCCTCGAGGCTCCCTGCGTGGTTCGAGGCATGTCTCTGCGCTGGCTGGATCTCTGAGTGGGGAGAACAGAGAAAGGTGTTAGGTTTCTCAGGAGACCAGAGCGGGGATTTCAAATAACAGCACGGACGCTACAGAGGGCTTGACCTGCCTGAGTGAGAGAAGCACGTATGTGCCACTGAGGACCCTTAGCTCCCCACCAATCCTAGCAGAAGCTGACCCAGTCCGAGGAAGTTTTTTTTTTTTGTTTTTTTGTTTTTTTTTTTTTTTTTTTGTTACCCCCGTACATGGAAGCATCCAGGATGTTCAGGAGAAAGGATTGTTTGGGAAGTCTGCTTCTCCTTCAAATCTAAGAGGTCTCTGACAAATCACCTCCTGGCTTTCAGGATGCTCACAGAGGGTTCACTCCATGGCCGACTGCATTAGCATTTCCGAATAAATTCTAAGTGTGCTTAGGCTGTGCAGTGCATCCAGCTCGTAAGCCAACAGAATGTGACTGGTTTTTCCAGGCTCCCTTCCAGCAGATGACATTTTAAAGGGACCCTTTGTCATAAGGAGACAGACAGCCCGTCTGTCACAGATGGGGGACCTAACACCAGAGAAGGCCAGCTCCGCCCAAGGACTCACCAGTTGCTCTTCCGTCCTTTTCGCTTCGTGAAACCTCTGGTTCTGAGCCTCGATGAAGCACTTCTGACAGTATCCTTCAAACATGGTGCTTCCGAGGGCACCGCACTCCCTGCCCAGGCACGGGACGTTGTTCTGGAACCTGGAGGCTGTGGAACCAGCTTTCCCAGAGGCAGCGACGAACTCTACAAAGGAGTGGATGCTATTCAGTACCACGTGTGGGTAACCATGGACACACAGACACGGACTTCAGAGAAGAAATGGGTTCTCAGCGTAGGTGAGAAGAGCCTTAAACGTGTACTCGAGGCCAAACTTTCAGAAACTCAGCAAAATAACATTAGCGAACATCTTTGGCTTAACTGGCCTCTCGCTTTGAACACGGTGTGTGTGTGTGTGTGTGTGTGTGACTGATCAGGCAGAGAACTAAAGAGCAGGCACTAACAACTTCCCACCTGCCCTTTGAATTAGAGATTCCCACGCCACACACGTTTCCCTGGTGGCAGTAAATACTTCCTGTCTCTTGCTAGCCCTCTTCAGACGACCTCACCCAAGTTGCCGAAGCCTAAACCATACATGGATAGCAGACGCTATCCTGTATCAGTGCCCTTATTAAACCCACCTTCACAGCCTGGTGTGGCAGCACATGCCTAAAATCCTAGCACTCAGGGGGCAGAAGCAAATAGATTGCCAGGACTCGGAAGCCAGCCTGGGCTACATAATGGGTTCATCCTGAGCTAGTATGAATTATATCTATAGGGTACTTTTGATGTCAGGTACGTGGTAACTTAGAGCTGACGTCATGAGATGGTGCCTCCTGCTTTCAGGCAGGCACAACAGCAGGGCAGCGGTGACTGTCCCTAAGCACAAACCCAAACGGGAAGGTGCAGCGAGGGTAACTGCTTTGACTGCTGGGATAGGCTACTTTCTTCATCTCCAAAGGCCCCTTGCTAGGCAGTAACTACCGCCACAGGCAGTCTATGATTTCTTTCACTCACGTTTATTTTCTCTGTATTCGATGAAACACAGCGTGCAGAAGCCCTTGTTTTCTGGCGTCCCAAAATACATGCAGCCGGCTTTTCTGCACTTGCTTGTCCCCGTCCTGTCTCCTGGAGGTCGCGCTGCCTGGGAAAGGCAGCCAGAGGGGACGTCATTTCCAGTTCGGTGGCAAGAGTGTGGGGCGAGACTTTGGATGAGTTGTGAGGGGTCAGACTTGGAGCGTTGGTGACAGGAAGGCGGGAGACCGGAAGTGAGGCTGGAGGAAGGCTCTGCTGTAGTCCTTTTGAAACAGGCACTGCAGATGCCATTAAACGTCCGAGTGGCATCCTGAAGGCAGGCTTGGCACTTACCAGGATCTGCAGTGTGGCTGGCATTCAGCTGCCGGGCAGCGTGGCAACGCTCACAGAATCCATTATGCTGCACATTCAATGTAAAGGGGCAGTCGGGGCTCCGGCACTTCATCGCGGTGGTCTCGCTGAACAGGAAGAGGCTGGGTGCCGTGGGTGGGGCCGAATGAGGTCCTCCAGCTGTTTCCTCCGGGCTCCAGGCTGAGCTGCCCCCGCCTGGGAGTCCTTCAGGGCCCGGCTTCGCGGTCAGCTTTGGGAGTTTGCTCTGGTTCTTGTGGCGCCGCTCCGAGCACTCATGGCATAAAGGCTGAGTGTTCACGGACATAAAGAAAGGGCAGTTGGGCGTCTCGCATTTTACATCCATGAGTGACAGCTGGGGAGTGTTCGGCTCCAAAGGGTTCTTCTGCGCATGTGCCCCTCTCCGGCCCTGCTCATTGTTTTCCTGCCATTTTTTGTATTCATGCTGAACGAGTTCAAAGTAATCGTCCACCAGATTTATTTCTTTGGGTAGGTTAGCTTCATCCAACCTAAAAAGAAAACAGGGAAAATAAGTGGTGATTCCCAATAACACACGCCTTTACATCATTAGCTCCTAGAACACATTTCCTGAAGGTAGATTCTGGCACAAAACCGGCACTGAAATGCAGGCTTACAGCCCGGTGTGGCCCGGCACACTTCCTATCACGTGCTCAGGTCGAGAAGACAAATCCAAGGAGTAAACTTACTTGGCAGCATTGATGATGTGAGTCGTGCCGTGGTCCCAGCCTTGCACGGGGATCTCCATCACCATCAGGTACTCCTTGAGAAGCTTTTCCTTCATCTCGTTTTCAGGGTCTGTCAAAAAGTGAACTTTTAAGTCTTCAAATCTTCCCCGATCTCTGCTAACAAGGGGAACAGCTCGGATTTCTGGAGGAAAAAAATGAAACAAAAAGAGCGTGTGAGTAAAACAATTATCCTACTAAATGATGTTGCGTGTAAGGTCATATAGAATGATTCAAATTTGAAGATACAGAAAGCATCATCCAAGGCACACTTAAAAGCCAAACAGGAAAACAAAATGCGGTGAAGGCTAACATAAAATAAATGCTTTGTTTCCAGGGAGCTCACAGAATGCCAAGGAGCCCAGTGCTAGCAGACTTCTTTGATTGGTGATTTTTACATATTTATTGTAGCTACTCTGTACTTTCTTTTGTGTTTTTGTACATATATGTAAATGTGCTCTGTATTTGAGTTCCACTGTCCCCTCCCCCTGCCTCTGCTTCTTTCAAAATCCTTCGCCTTCTACCTCCATGTCTTTTGACCTATACCCTTAAAAAAACAAAAACAAACAAAAAAACTAGATTCCATCTATGAGAGAAAATGTTGTTTTTTCTGAGTCTATATATTGTTTGTTTAATATGATTATCTCCTGCTCCATCTTTTTTTCTGCAAATGAAAAAAAAATCCCCTTTTTTTCTTAGGGCTGAGTCAAATTCCGTTGTCCATACATGTCACAGTTTCTTCGTCCATCCGTCTGATGACGGTCACCTAAGCTGATGTTGTAACCACAGGAGCCCTGAACTGGTTAAATTCAACGCCTCCCAGGCGGACTGACCCAAGTTAGAATCCTGACTTTGTTGATGTCAAGCTAAGCATGCCCTTTAACCTTTCTGAGATTCCATGGCCTCATTGATAAAAGAAGATAACTCCTGCCAGCATCTCACAGGGATGCTAGGAGAAGGAAAAAGAATGTTGCCTGGAGCACCCAGCACGGTGCTTACTATACAGTCAGGTATTATAATAATCGCTAACCTGACAAACATCTACTTGCTCTGTGCCAGACATGATACCGAGGCTCTGCGCACCTTAATTTGTCATGTTGTAACAACAACAGGGGTGGAAGTATGCAGAGATGACTGTCCAGCCTGTGTTTACCATGCTGCAAGTACGTCCGTCCTCAGTCACACTCACAGAGATGGGGGAAGAGTATGTTTACTGCTACTGCATTACTACTGGGTCAGCTCGTACAGCTCCAGTCTGAAAATCTCAATCTACAAATCTGACTGGATTTGGGAGCATTTAGATTTCTGATTAGGGATGCTCAGATGGTGACGTCTACGTCAACATTCAGGAATATGAAAGACTCTGAAATCTGAAGTGAGATGGATTCCAAGCACTTCACGTTAGGGAGAATGAGTCTTTCTTGATTAAGCAAATGGCAAAATAACAGACTTAAATAAAACAAGTTCAGCTGGGAACAAAAGAGCAAGGCCTGGAACTCTAGGATCTAACAGGGTTATGAATAGGAACTGATGTTTGCTTACCAGGTCCACTGTCCTTCAGGGTCACCAGGGGTACAAAGTGCTGGCTATCATAGCCGAGGACAATGGGGTATCTGTAGCATTCCTGGGCTGGCCAGTGGAGAGGCAGATAAATCCCACCCACTTTCAAGGGAGCAAAATTGGAACCCGATTCCAAACTTCTTAGCATTTTGTCTGTCAACAGGAAGAGAAACAAAGTAAGACCCTGGGTGACTTTCATGAAGCCTCGAGGGAGCCTGGGCTTCTCCTCAGAGCTAAAGTATCATGGCTGAACAGCATCTGGGGAAACAAGAAACTCTGAGGCACCTCACCTGAAATGACGATGATGGGTCTTCGGAGGATGTTGCTGAGGACAAATATGTGGATTTCTTCCAGGGAATTATACTGAAGTCCACTGCGGGCGGCAGGTGTGTCTGCTGACGCCATTTTGACCAAATTGTCCCATTCGTCACTCCAGTTCTAAGGGGAGAGAAGATGAGAGGAATGGAAGCATGGATTAGCAGGTCCCGCGGATGTCACCCTGCGTTTGTCCCCTTAAGGAGCCCCATTCATTCTCTTTCATTGGCACAACCCTGCAAATGTCCATCCTCTCCCTCATTTTGGTTTCCTTTCTTTACTTTTTTTCTTTGCAGAGCAAACTCAGAGCTGCTGGGAGATACAGACAGCATTTGCTTTCAGAAAAATTCTCTGCCTAGGGCAGGGAGATAGCTCAGTCCGGAAAGTGCTTGCCTAACATGCATGGAGTCTTGTGTTTGATATCTAGCACCACATAAAATCACATGGTGGTGTACACCTGCAACCCTAGTGTGGAGGTGGAGGCAGGAAGATCATCTTCAGCTACATAGCAAGGTCATTTTCTGCTATATAGCAGGTTCAAGACCATCCTGAGTTACATGATATTCTAGCTCAGAATGAAAACAAAAAAGCATGAGGATTATGGGGGTACATTTTCCCCTGGATTGGCTGGGAAGTCAGGGAAGTGCCTTGAGGAAAGGCTACAGTTGGAAGATCTGCCATGACAAAAAAAAATGCACACAAGCTGGAGCAGTGAGTAGCTAACGCCTGGGGTTAATCCCACAGAAGGTTCTGGGTGTTTTCCATTGAGTGTGCACTGCTTAGCTCAACTCATATGACTGGTAAGTCATATGTTCCTCAGGGAACAGGGACTGGCCCAGAGTACCCTTTGTCCACCCTGGGGCTGTTGCACAGGAACATAACATACCCGAGTGTCGTAGCAAAGTCCTGTTTCCACAAATTCCTGAGATCTCAGGGATTCCAGCTGCCAGCGGAATTTGAAGTTCCGTGTGTCCGTCTCCTTCAGGGTGCTGTAGAGGGCCTTCCTCAGGACCAGGTCCGTATCCTGGACGCCCCACATGTACTGACAAGCGGCATGCATGAGGCAGTTTCCATCACCTGAGGACAGGAGGGAGTCGTGAGGAGCAAAGTTAAGCAGCTCCAAGTGAATGCCCTGCAAAGGCCTTCGGGATAAATTAAGCCCACAGATGGAGGACTGTATGGTTGGTTCTTCATCGAGGGCCAGCTGGTAGCCTTCCACAGGCGATGGCAGATGTAAGGAAAAAATTTTTCTGTTGTTCTCCTGTTTAGGGGGAGGAGCCAGACGGCCTCCATTGTAGCAGGGCTCTGCCCCTAACTGGTTTGGATGACTTTGGGAACATTCCTGAAAGTCTCTTCTACTGTGTAGTAGGTGGGCACCAGCTTATGAACTCTACAGTCCTTTCTTCCTATCAGTCTTTGGCCTGCTGGCTAAGGCCCTGGCATTCCTGCTCTCTAGTTCTAAGGAAGGTTTCACACCCAGGGCAATACACACACACCAGGAAGCCACTGTGGCTGGGCCTACTAGATGGGCCCGGTCAGGCTATGACTCAGTGGTAAATGACTTGGTCATTCCACTTTAGCTTTGGGGACCTGGGAGTTTCCTCTGCTAGCTTACCAAGTAGGATCGACAGTACCAAATGACCTGTAGCCTGCTGTAGGCCCTGCC
>CABHPQ010165416.1:0-27481 GCA_902168405.1 Peromyscus aztecus | reverse complement strand
TATGTTCAGCCCCAATTGCCCGCCCACTTTTGGATTTAAATGGTGTGAGCATTAAGCAACTTTGTTCATACAAACAAGCATGGGGAGACAAAGGGAGCTTTGTCACAATGATTCCCAAACCACACAGAGCTCCATTATCAGAAAGGATGGGAGTGGTCAGCTGACAGGCAAAGGCCCGGACCCCACAGCCTCTGTGTCTGTCCAAGAAGGGCTTTGTTTTTCACCCATGCGACCGCTATGCTGCAGGTGGGAATCTGGGTACAAGAGACAGCAGAATGTGAGAGTGGAAAATCTGCTTGAGCCTTGCAAAACCGCTTCTAAGGGGTCATGGAACAAAGGCGAGTAATGCCTCAGATCGCCACCAGAGAGCGCCGCGCCACCAAAAGCATGCGGGCAGTGAGGGCACCCCTATTTTTGAGGCTACCCAGCCCAACCCTCTGAAGGGCCCGGGTCAGTCCCGACCCATCACCTTGTCTCATCGGCTCCACCCTGGGGCAAAACCGCTGGATCTGGGTCCTGGTGGCCTCAGGATGTCTGGAAATTCTGGTCTGGTGATGCTTTCCTTAGTTGGGCTTGATTCGACTCCTGCACAAGCAGGTGTCCTGCTGGAACCCGAGTCTGAAAAGGACCCAGGATGAGGGGCCACCAGGGACACGATTCCTCCTTCTGAATGCTGCAGAGCCCATGCCCCTGCTCCGAAGGGATGACCACTGTCTGAACCAGGAGTGAGAAAGGTGGGGAAAGCTCAGTAACCACACACTTGCCCAGCATACACGCAGCAACGGGTTCCACCTCTAGTAACAAGAAAAAATGGGGGGGTGGGGCTCCCCAGTCCACAGCCCTCACCTAAGCTTGGCCACATCCAAAGCAAACCTGGTAGGAGCTGTGTGCCCAGCTGCTGTGGGGTGATGCTGGGCCTTGGAAGTGTACAGCATACGCTGATGCGGGGTGGCTCAGCCCAACAGGCTCCCTTCCCTGCCATACAGAAAGACTGGCGCTTCGGGCATGGCCCACCGACCCCTGGAGCTGCCTCACTTCCCTGGGCTCCTGTTTGCCCATCTGCAGGGCAGGGGTGTTGGTGGCTGACTGGGAAGAGTGAGCTGTCTGTGTGGCCAGGTAACCTCCAGGTGCTGGCATAGATCCCATGCTCAGAATACAGCACTCTCCTTCCCAAGCCCAGGGTGTCAGTGAGGAGGCCCTGGGCTCCCATTTGGGGCACTGTCTATAATATCTCTCCCAGCCTGTTGACTACCACCAGGCTGAGTCTACAACCTAGCTTGCAGCTCCTGGCAGTGTCCGCTCCAGCTGCAGGAAGAAAGGCCCTATTCGAGGAATTGTCAGTCTTGCCCTGAGAACTTGGCTGTACGCCTAACCAGACTTCCCTCCAACCACTGAGCATTTTCTGGCTGCTGGATGAGTGAGCTCTGCTCCTTCCTCCCTGGCCTAGGTGGAAACTAACAAGGAAGCGGCCGTCAAGGCCTCAGTGGACCCTCAGCATAAAGTCTCAAGTGTACATGGGAACTGAAGGCTTTGGGGCTAGTGGGCCTCTGGGTACCATCACGGATAGAAGAGACTAACATCATTCAGGGCCAAGGGTGTCTCTGGCCTGATTTGGGTGACCAGGCATAGCTTTGGGGCCGAAGCTCAGGGGGAAGGACCCCACGGTTGGAAGATGCTAGTCAGCTGAGCAGTTGCAAGAATTGACACCATGGCCGGGCGGTGGTGGCGAAGGCTTTAATCCCAGCACTGGGGAGGCAGAGGCAGGCGGATCTCTGTGAGTTCGAGACCAGCCTGGTCTACAGAGCGAGTTCCAGGAAAGGTGCAAAGCTACACAGAGAAACCCTGTCTCGAACAAAACCAAAAAAAAAAAAAAAAAAAGAATTGACACCATGGACCCCAGCTCACCCAAGGGGACTCTTCTGGGCCATCAGGACCTCGGCTCCAGCCACAACTGGGCAGCTCCAAGATGGTGAACTCTATTGTAGATGGAGACCATGGGATGCTGGAAATGGTCTGCCAGGGCTGTGGTAGGCCAGTAGGGATGGACCCAACTTCTGTGAACTTTGACCCTTTATCATGCTCAGCATTCAAGAGCTCCGGGACAGGCCAGCAGAGTCCTGCTCAGAAGCAGTAGGCCAGGTGTGAGGACCAGAAGGAAGCAGGACTTAGGGATACCTAGCCAGCCATGCTTCACTCTCCCCTGATGTTCTGTGGCCACGGGTTCCATGGTAACTTTATGCTTAGCACTTTGAAGAGCCCTGGCTGTCTGAACCATACTCCCCAGCTGTGGAGGGTGGGGAGCCCAGGGTCTCCCACCCTCTCCAACATCTGCTGCCGTCTAGCCTTCCTGTGAGATGTGAAGTGTGGATATCTCATCATGACTGATTTTCACTCCCTGCATGCTGAACATCCCGTCATGGGCTTGGACCACTCGTACATCCTTTTTGAAGAAACTGTATCTTATCGCTCATTTTTCTCCCTTTTGGCTGCTGCCTGCAATCTTCCATCTCTTCTCCCCCTCCTCCTCCTCCTCCTCCTCCTCCTCCTCCTCCTCCTCCTTCTCCTCCTCCTCTTCCTTCTTTTTGAAATAGAGTCTCACAGCCCAGACTCACCTAAAAATCACTATGTAGCCCAGGCTGGCACCAACTCACGGCAATCCTCCTGCCTCCATCTCCCAAGTGCTGGAATTATAGGAGCGAACCACCAGCCCAGACTTCTTTCACTTCTGTTTTTTAGATTTATATATTTTTATTCATATGAGTGTTTTTCATGCGTATGTATATAAGTGCGTCATGTGCATGCCTGGTGGCCTGGAACCAGAATCACAGACAGATATGAACCATGATGTGGGTTCTGGGAACTAAACTCTAGTTCTCTGCAAGAGCAACAAGTCCTCTGAACTGCTGAGCCATCTCTCTAGTCCTTAAATGGTTACGTGTTTGTTTGTTTATTGATTCATGTATTTATTTGTGTGGAAGGATACACATGAGGAGGTCAAAGTATAACCCACCGGTCGGTTCTCTGCTTCCACGGTGTGGATCCCAGGGATTGAATTCAGGATGTTAAGCTTGGCAGTAAACACCTTTCACCCACTGAGCCATCTGGACAGCCCCTTATTTTAAAAATGTATATAATGTATTTTCATTATATTCACTCTCCATTACCCTTTCTTAGCCTCATCCCACTCCCTCTGGGTCCCTTCAAGAAGTCATCACCCTCCTACACATATGACCTTTTTGTGACACAGAGTTTAATTAGTGTTTCTTGTGTGCGTGTGGGTGTGGGACCATGTAGAAGAGCATGAGCAGCTTAACCAAGAGCTAAGCTACATCACTGAAGAAAAATAACCCCGCTCCTCCAGCTGCCAGTAACTGCAAAGTCTCCTCAGAGAGGAGCGGAGCCTCGGCAGCCCCTCCTGTCCATGCTGGAATGCTGACCGGCTTGATCTGGTGCAGATAACTGCAGCTGCTGAGTCCAAGAGTAGGACAGCCATGCTGTGTCCAGAGGCAGCATTTCCCGGCACCGGTCCCCACCCTCCATCTCCTGCATTCTTTCCACCTCCTCTTCCACGATGTTCCCTGACTTTGGGGGTGTAGGGGTGACTTAGATGCCCCACTTAAGGCTGAGCCCTCAAAAGAAATTCTCGATTGTGAGTCTCTGTGTTAATTGCTGACCGCTGCAAAACATTTCCCTGACCAAGGCTGGGAAGAGCACTCATCTTTTTCATTTCTAACGTGTTTCTCTTCATCCTTAGCATTGTCTCTTGTTCACTCTATGTTCCCTCTATTCTGCTGCCAACAATGTTCTTATTTATTTCTAAGTCCTCCTATTTCCTTTCTGGGTATTGTTAATTTTCATTTATCTGATGGCCTGTGGTGTCATTGCCGTCATGGTTCACCTCTGTCTTAGTGCAGGAAGACTGGCTCTGAGGCTGTGAGGAGGAGGAAGAGGCACGCAGACCCAGTACTGCACATCCAGTACCGCTGACCCAGCACTGCACATCCAGTACTGCAGACCCAGCACTGCACATCCAGCACTGCACATCCAGCACTGCACATCCAGTACTGCACATCCAGCACTGCACATCCAGTACCGCCGACCCAGTACTGCGCATCCAGCACTGCACATCCAGTACCGCAGACCCAGTACTGCAGACCCAGTACTGCAGACCCAGTACTGCAGACCCAGTACTGCAGACCCAGCACTGCAGACCCAGTACTGCAGACCCAGTACTGCAGACCCAGTACTGCGTATCCAGTACTGCAGACCCAGTACTGCAGACCCAGCACTGCAGACCCAGCACTGCAGACCCAGTACTGCAGACCCAGCACTGCACATCCAGCGCTGCACATCCAGCGCTGCACATCCAGTACCACAGACCCAGCACTGCACATCCAGCACTGCGCATCCAGCACTGCATGCACATCCAGTACCTCAGACCCAGTACTTCACACCCAGTACTGCAGAGCAACATTTATTGCAGACTTACAGACTGAAGCATAGCACTGGGCAACAGCAAGACCAGAGATCTCCATGATCTTGTGAAGAGGGGGCCAGTCTATATGGTGAGGATGAAAGTGACTTCATCCTGTCTGGAATGTACCTGGTTTACCTTAAGCCGCCGTCTAAACACCATGTGTGCCTCTGGGGCCAAGGTTAGCTGTAAGCCTCCAGATTCTGATGACAGCCAGGGCTGGCTGTGTCTTTGTGTGTGTTTTATTGTTAAATGGTTGCTAGGATAAATGTGAGGAAAGCCCACGGGGGCTCCCCCGGGCAACTGTGATGGCTAAGACTACAGTCGTCCACAGTCAAGTCCAGCAGAGCCCTATAACTGCCTTGATGTGCTGAAGCCAGTTTGGAGTGTCAGGACCTGTTTCTGTGTGTGGTAGCTGACCTCCCAGACTGCTGCGGCCCCTGGACCCTGACTCCTGGATCCTAGATTTCTGCTGTGGAGTTCTAACCAACTAGGCTGACCAGTTAGGTGGTCAACGGGGAGGAGTCTAGTGTTAACCTCTGGGGCTGGATCAGAAAAGAGACAATCACATGATAGATGCCATCCCACCGTGTGGACACCAAGCATCTTCAAGAAAGCCACACTAAGAGATACTATTCAGAAACTGCCACTGGATGTGAGTCCTATTAAGCCTTCCGATGGTGTTGCCCGGCTGCCTAGTAGCCACCAAAGCTGTACACCGGGCTCCCACACCAGCTGCTCTCAGCCTGTTCACAGAAACCAAGAGAAAACCCCGGGAACTATCTGAAGCAACCAGGGCTAGAGTGGTCTTCCAGGCGGTCATAGGGACTGGTACACCCATGAGAGGGCTCATGGTTGGGAGAGGAGTGTCTGTTCTCCCTGTCCTAGGAGTACTTCCTGTGTGGTCCTGAATGTTAGCAGCTGGTCCAGTTTTCCCAGTGTGGATCCAGGATCTCTCCTGTCACATTCCCATGGCTTCTGACCCAGGGCTTCTCCATGTCTCTTCTCTCCTCCTCCCTCCCTCTTCCCCCTCCCTTCCTTCTCAGCCAGCTATTCTTCAAGCTCTGGCCTGCTCAGCTCCCTCATGCCCTCTAGATTCTGCTGAATTTGGCTCAGCTGCTCAAGCCTGCCCCTCCTGCTGGCCCAGGGAGCAGCTGAGGAGTCGAGGTAGGAGTCCCCCAGGCCACTGAGACCCTCTGGCTCCCCAGGGTGGAGCTAATAGCCATGCCTTCCAGCCATTCTGGGAGTGTAGTGTCTCTGCTCATTCCATCCTGTGGACTCCATGTGGCTCAGCAGCTTGGAGCCACGTGTCCCGTGTCCTTTTTCCAGTCTAGGTGGTACAAGGATTGTAGACAGATTTGGGCCACCAGCTCACAAAAAAAATAACATGGAGACTTATTATTAATTATGAAACTCAGCTGATAGCTTAGGCTTGTTTCTAACTAGCTCTTATAACTTAGATTAACCCATTTCTATTAATCTACGTGCTGCCGTGTGGCTCACGGCTGTGACCTCTCCTCCTCCATGTCTTGCTTGTTCTCCACCTCTCAGCGTCTCCACCTTCTTCTTCCCAGCATTCTCTCTACCCCAAAAATCCTGCCTAACTATTGACTGTTTAGCTTTTCATTAAACCAATCCAAGTGACACACACATCTTCACAGTGTACAAAAAGATTATTCCACAACATCTGCCATGCTCCCTGCCAGGACAATAGTAGATTAAACCTATGAAACTGTAAGCAAGCCCAAATTAAATGCTTTCTTTGAAAAGAGTTGCCAAGGTCATTGTGTCTCTTCACAGCAATAGAACTCTAAATAAGACAGGAGAAAAGGGTTCATTTGGCTTACACTTCCACATCATAGTCCATCACTAAAGGAAGTCAGGACAGGAACTCAAGCAGAACAGGAACCTGATTTTCCCCTTAAATAAACTATAACCTTGGTGCAGAGGCCATGGAGAAGTGCTGCTTACTGGCCTGCTCCCCATGGCTTGCTCAGCCTGCTTTCTTATAGAACCCAGGACCACAAGCCCAGGGATGGCTCCATGCACAATGGGCTGGGCCCTCCCCCACCAGTCAGTAATTAAAAAAACGCTCTGCAGCAGGATCTTATGGAGACATTTTCTCAACTGAGGTTCCCTCCTTTCAGATAACTCTAGCTTGTGTCAAGTTGACATAAAACTAGCCAGGTCACACAGACACAAAAAAAAATAATAAAATATTTAAAAATATTTCATTGAAATTAAATTCATTGAAAATTAAAGACTCAGCTGGGTGTGGTGGCACGCGCCTGCAATTCCAGCTCTTAGGAGACTGAGGCAAGGGGACTGAGATCTCCAGGCCAGTTCAGGCTTGTTGTCTTGGAACACAAACAGCAAACTCAGTTGTCATCTAGTGCTTGTTAGAATGAATACAGTCAAAAACATCCTAAAATAGACGAGCCACTACTGTGCACACCTTTAATCCCAGAACTCTGGAGGCAGAGGCAGGTGGATCTCTGTGAATTCAAGGCCAGCCTGGTCTACTTAGTGAGTTCTAGGTTTGCTGGGGCTATACAGTGAGACCCTGCCTCAGAAGAAATCCTAGAACAAGGGGTAGAGGGGACTCAGAACATTGTGCCATGTTGGTGGGAATGTTGGGGTGCAGCTTCCAGGAAACAATGTGGCATTAAGTAAGTCACAGTGTGAACAAGCCTGAAGGAACTGCAGGCAGGGCCCAGGGCAGGCACAGAGGCTCGTAGCAGGACAGAAGCCACAGGGGCAATGGCTCTGGTGTCCACACAGAGAGGCCACTTCAATCTAGAGAGGAAGGAAATCCTGTCACACTCTACAACACAGATGAACTTGAGCCCAAATGTGGAGCAAACAAGGCCAGACACAAAGGACAGTTCCCACAAGACTGCAGTTCATGGCATTCCCATAGAGACAGGAAGGAGTCTGTAGGGCTGAGGGACAGGGCCCCAGTTGGGGGGGTGCTGAGGGACAGACAGTCTCTGTGTCCCTCTTAGCCTCCCTCACCCAAGGTCCATTGCTCCCTGGGCAATGGCTGCCGCCCTGCCCTTCTTAGGTTCTGTCTGTCCCTCCGGCCCAGAATCACTACCAACAGCACGGCCCCTGTTTCCCTCTCTGCCCTTACACCTCTCAGTCTTCAGCTCCCAGCTCTGAGAAGGACAGGAGCAGAACCCACAGTGAGAACAGGGAGGAGTTGAACTCTGTCCCTGGACAACTGACGCAACCTAAAAGCGTCTTCCTCGCCCTGGGGCACTGAGACAGGGGGTTAGCATGGTGAATACTGTTAAGCCACTATTAATACCAATAATCCTTCCTTGTAAGCATCCATTTAATATTGATTTTCCCCTTAAATAAACTATAATCTTGGTGCCCAAGGCCATTTCACTCCTACGTAAGGACGTAATGGGTGACCTTTCTCTCACGCCCTGGATAGCTAGTAGAGCTTAAGTGTCAGGCCAGCAGCCACTGCTTGGACACTCCACACCTCCTTGAGGAAGCCACCCTGCAGCAGCAGCTGCTCGCTACTGAAACACAGCTCCCGCTTCAGGAGGCACTGTGCCAGCCCTCACAAATCTGGTTCTGGTTGACTCTACCGCCATTTTCACCTAGGCCAGAGGGAGAGCATTTCCCCTGTTGACCCAGCACAGGGACTTCTGTGATTGGTGGAAGTGCGGAGGGACCATGCCAGGTTTGGTGCAGAGTTTCCCATTACATGAAAGACTACCAGGATGGTGCAGTCAGACTTGCATTCCCCCGACTCTAGCCGGGAGACACCTCATCATGCTGCCCCTTGATGTTGCAACATTAGACCCCACATCTCTCAAGTGATGGAGAAAACAGTCTCTGCTGAAGAATTCCAAACATTTAGGGAGACTCGCAGTGTGGGAAGTGAAAGCCAGGCACGGGTCAGCATGAAGGGCCAGGCAGAGGAAGAACTCAGGGTGGAGTCACGTGACTCCACTTCTCCCAGCTGATCAAGGTTGACACTGACTGTGACCTCATAGCCACAGTGCTCACCCTTAACAAGGTGTAGAGAAGACAGTGTAAGCTTTGTAACTGGCACACACACCCCAATCTGGTGGGCACGCCATGCGGGGGACAATACATACCACCTGACCGGGGCTTCTCTGAGATGCCAGTTAAGACAAAAGTGTGAGAAGCTGTCTCCACCTAGAAAGCCCTTAGGAGACATGACAGCTAAATATCACATGGGGTTCTCACGGATGAAGGACGAACTTTAGTTGGCAGTAGGTCAATAGGTTCCTGAGCAGTGACAGGTGGCACTGAGGGACACTTGGTGCTGATCACAGAAGGTGAGCCACACTGTTTTGAACCTTCTCTGTAATCTAAAATTACTCTAAACTTCAAAGTCTATTTTTTAAAAATATGTTTAGTGTAGAACTCACAGAGTCAATTCTGCAGGATCCAGATGGGAACAACCCTCCTGCACACTTCTGAACCAGGGTGGAGTAAGCTTTCCAGTCAGACGGCACCATGGGAGGGGACAAAAGGAAGACAGCAGACCAGCCTGGCTCGGCCAATGAGCTACTTAAGACTTTTAGTCTCCTGTGGGCATGACGGTGCAGGCCTACCTTCCAAGCATTCAGGAGACTGAGGCAGGAGAATTGCAAATTTGATTACGGTCTAGTCTACAAACAATTAGACCAGTCTGATATAGAGAGTGAGACCTTCACCACTCCAGCAGGAGATGTTCTGAAGAGACACTTGGGGCCTTCCTTTCAGCTATCACACTATGAAACTATGGACCCTAGAAACTGTAATTTCTCCAGGAATGCCATACTAAAGGAAGGCAGTGTCTGAAGCCTGGGGTCTGCCAGAAGAAGGACTTGTCTCCCAGGAAGCAACTTTACACAGCTCTGACAACTTGTCAAGCCAAGGGAGAGACTGGAACCCAAAGGGTCATTGATGGGCAGGACCACACCTTGACCAGAACTGCTTAGCTATGCATATCTCTTGCCTTCCATGTAGACTTAAGTTTCATGTCAGCACCTCAAAGATGGACTTAGGGTGGCACTACACCTCTTTATTTGTTCTTCACAAGTAGCCACATTGAATAAATCTCCCTCCTCTGATTTTCACTGACTTGTCTCTTTAATAAGCCACTGAGGACAAATTGCCAAGTCATGCTTCGGGCTGTCAGAGCCCAAGGTTTGACCCAAGAACTCCCAAATTAACTTACTATTTTGGGTGGAGGGAGGAGGAAAAAAAAAAGATTTTTAGTATAAGCTCAGAAATAAAATGGACAAACTTGTTTCTTTCTTAATTATACTTAACTGGTTTCAAATTCAAGATTAACTCTCACCTTATGAAGGGGCTGCCAGACTGTGTGTGTGTGTGTGTGTGTGTGTGTGTGTGTGTGTGTGTGTGTGTGTGAATGTGTACATGTGTGCGCACACATGTGTGTACACAACTGTGTGTGCATGTGTGTCCATGTGCATGTGTGTCTTCACCAGAGGTTAACTTCAGGTATCTTCCTTATTCACTCTCCACATTGTTTGTTTATTTATTTATTTATTTATTTATCTATCTATTTATTTAGACAGGGTCTACTAAGTAGCTTAGCTGGTCTGGAACTCTCTATGTAGACCAGGCTGGCCTTGAACTCACAGAGATCTGCCTGCCTCTGCTTCTCAACTACTAGGAGGTGTGTGCTACCATGCCTGGTCTCCCCTCTTCTCGTTTTAAATCTATTTAAATTTTAAATCATTTTAAATTTGCTTTCTTTGTAAACATGGATTAACTAGATCTTACAAATCTCAGCACTGGTGAATCACTTCCCATTGAATTCTGAGAGTTTCTGTTTTCCTTCCCTATGGGAGTCATGCAGTGACTGTGTGTGGTGGTGACCTCGTGGCAGGTGCTTGTCTAAACACGGGGTGTGCAGTCACCTAATCTTCCCAGCACCTGTATAGCCTGGGACTTTCATTTTCTGTAGAGGGTTTGAAGTCCTGGTGCACACAGATAAGCACCAGGGAAACCAGGACCGTTAATCTCCTGTTAATCTCCTTCAAGGAAGAGATGTATACCTGTTTTCCACCCAGGAGACTGGGAATGAATATAGTTAACAACCTGGTGGACTTTGCAGTCTATAGGGCCAGGCCTCACCCAAATCCACCAAAATGTTTATCCCAGACTCTCTCTCCTTAGGTCTTTATCTTTACCTTCAGTTTCTCCATCAATAAAACCCATACTTAGGGAAGATATCACATGTACTTTATAGCCTGGAGACCGCTACGCCATCTTGGTCAGAGACCACACCAGATCCTAGGCCCTTAAGCTATAGAACCTTCATTGTTGAAGTCACATGCACTTTGCAAAAGAGTTTCTATGTACGTTTTACTATGCACGTGAAGATGGGATAATTGTTACCAGGAAACTTTTTTCCAAAGTCATACTGTACTTAAATATGTCTGAAATAAACTGGCCTGGTGTCAAAGTCTAGAAGTTTGAACCGGCACTGGCTAAGTCATGCTGAACAGAGTTTCCTTCTTGCCTCACCTGTTTTTTTTTCCTCCTGCCAGCCATGAAGCTAGTTGGGACCCCCCCCCCCAATTTCCCATCATTTCCAGATGGCACAGAGCAGTGAAGAGATTTGCCTAAGTCATATAGAAATGACGGTAGCCCAGAGTCAGGACTTCTGCCCTAAAATTCCAGTATCACTTTTAGATGACAGTTTGTAAATGCACAAAGATAAATGCTCCAAATTACCCAGGAAATCAATTATTTGAAATACAATTACCAAAGTAATAAAAAGTCTAATTTATTATAAAGTAATAAGTGACCTTTCTCACTAATACATTCATCAAGATCCAGCCCCGGGTCTCAAGGGCCAAAAGTACAAGAACAAAACTTCAAGGCAGCATAATCAGACAAGATACGTGTTCTGCTGGGGTGGCTTTGCACACTCTGCAGGACCACACAGCTCTTCGCCTGCATTAGACAAGGGTTGATGAAGTAGTCAGTACACAGGCTTCCATTCAAGCCCACAAAGGGAATTCTAGAGACTCTAGGACACTAGGTCAGAGGTAGCCCCCTCCATCTCCTGTGACCATGACAACCTAAACAAACCCAGGAGCATCCTGCTGTCCATCCCGAGGCTCCCCACATGAATGCTTCTTCAAACAAGCAGGCTTGTGAGGGTAGCTGTGCAGCTTTTTGTGCCCAAAGACACGCTTCTTTCATCCTGGTACTGAACAGTGGCTTCTCTGAAGACTCCCTCTGGTCACTTGCTTTTCCTCAGTTCCCTAGTACATGGCTGTCGAGCTGTTTTGGGAACAAGGACCGAGGCACCTGACTTCTGTGGGGATCTTTTCATTATTTGGAAGCTTTTAGAATTTTCTTTGTGTCGGAGCATAAGCCATGTCTGGGGCTGTCCTTCCATCTGTTTGTCCTTCTGTGCTCTGCCAGTCTCTACCATGGACTTGCGGGGGACAACCTTCTGGTTCTCTACACACCACCACTTCCCACAGGCTCTGTCCCCTCCAGGGCTTAGGCGGCTCAGTCCCCACATGTGGCTGTCTTCATCTAACCTCCCGAGGCTGCTGCTGCGTCTGCCCTCCTGATCACCCATGTGTCCCTCCTGCACTCTCATGACTGTCATTCAGCGACGTCGGAGCTGTGTTTCCCTTCTCCTTCTCCACGGTGTCCTTCTCATGGACATGGCCCTTCTTTATCTACTTCTTCTCTCCCTTGATTCCATTTCTTCATGCTTACTTCATTACATTTTATTTGTTTGTTTATTTATTTAATGTGTGTGTCTGTGTTTCTGTGTGTCTGTGTCTGTGTTTCTGTGTATGTGTGTGTCTGTGTGTGTGTGTGTTCATGTGTGTCTGTGTAACTGTGTGTGTTTCTGTGTATGTGTGTATCTCTCTGTGTGTGTGCCCATGTGTGTCTTTGTCTGTGTTCCTGTGTATGTGTGTGCCTGTGTGTGTGTCTGTGTGTCTATGTCAGTGTGTATGTGTGTATGTCTGTGTTTCTGTGTATGTATGTGTCTGTGTTTCTGTGGATGTATGTGTCTCTCTCTCTGTGTGTGTGTGTGTGTGTGTGTGTGTGTGTGTGTATGCATGTCTACTGCATGTGCTTGCATGTGGAGATCAGAGGACAACTTGTATCTCTCCCTCTACCATGTGGGTCCCAGAGATTGAACTCAGCTCGTCAAGCTTCTCAGCAAGCATCTCTGGCAGTTGGGTCGTATCTCTAGTCCATCTTCGTGCTTACTTTAAATGCTTGGTCCCTCTATGAGACAATATTTCACTGTGTATCCCTGGCTGGCCTAGAACTCCTATGTAGACCAGGCTGGCCTTGAGCTCACGGAGATCTGCCTCCTGAGTGCTTGAGTTAAAGGTGTGTGCCACCACGTCCTGCTTGTTTTTGTTTAGAGGAAGGGTCTCATGTAGTCCGGGTTGAGAACTTACCATGGAGTGGAGAATGACCTGACCCTCTGCCTCTACCTCCCAGTACTGCACTACCACAAAGTGGTGGTGATCCACTCGGGCCGGCTTTGTACATATTAGATAAGCATCCTATCAACTGAGCCAGATCCCCAGTCCTTCAGCTGAGGACTTGATAACACATATCTATCTGGCCTGGCAGGAGCCCAGGCTCCCTCCACAGGGAGAGTCCAGGAAGTGGCAACACCCAGGACACTGGCTCTGAGAGACCTGATAGGTTTGACCTATAACTAGGAAGGCTCCCTGGTGACCCCCAGGCCTGGCCTAGGGCTGTAGACAGAGGAGAGGGCCCGAGGAGCCTGGCTACTCTGGCCACCTGGGCCCATGGGTGATTTCCTGTGGAGGGAGTAGAAGACACCTTTGCCTTGGTCACTGGGATCCTCTGGGGTAGCCACCTGAACAGCAGGGCGAGAAGTCCCTGCCACCATGAGCGAAGTGTTCAGAGGGCAGGAGGGAAAGAGACAGGAAGGGAGCCTCACACCAGCATGGGGCCTGGGCCACCCTCCCAACACACATACACGCCTCCATATGCTCCTGTGCGAGGCCTACACAGTTCCCCCAAGCCTCTTGGCATTTTCTCTCCCTCCCTCCCTCCCTCCCTCCCTTCCTCCCTCCCTTCCTCTCTTCCTTCCTTCCTTCCTTCCTCTCTTCCTTCCTTCCTTCCTCTCTTCCTTCCTTCCTTCCTCCCTCCCTCCCTCCCTTCCTTCCTTCCTCTCTTCCTTCCTTCCTTCCTTCCTTCCTTCCTTCCTTCCTCTTTCTTTTTTTTTTTTTTTTTTTTGGCAGGGGAAGTTGGTTTTTCAAGACAGTGTTTTTCAGTGTGGCCCTGGTTGTCTTGGAACTCACTCTGTAGACTGAGCTGACCTCTGACTCACAGAGACCCTCCTGCCTCTGCCTCGCGAGTGCTGGGATTAAAGGAGTGCGCCACCACCACTGCCTGGCACCTCTTGGCACCTTCTATGCTCCAGGTCTCACAAGAAAAGCCTGAGAGAATCCTGGCCAGACGTCCTAGCTGAAGAAAATCTAAGAACTCAATAGCTTAATTTTTTTCTTTTTTTTTAATTTTTATTTTATGTGCATTGGTGTTTTGTCTGCACATGCCTGTGTGAGGGTGTTGGATCCACTGAAACTGTAGTGACAGGCAGTCATGAGCTGCCCTGTGGGTGCTGGGAATTGAACCCAGGTCCTCTAGAAGACCAGCCAGTGCTCTTAACCACTGAGTCATCTTTCCAGTCCCCAGCCTAAAAAGTTTTTAAATGAGGCAAAATACAGAGAAGATATCTCAGTTTCTCACTGCCTGGGAAACAAGCACTCCTCCCAGGAAGGCATGAACGCCCCGAAGTCCTCTAGTCAGGGACCACTGGTCCTGAACCAAGCACAAGGTGGGTATCTTCTCACCTCCTTTACTGTAGAAAAGACTTTACGGCCTATTAGCACCTGGAATGTGAGCCCTGAGGAACCAGGCAGACCAGGGTGGGCCAAGGGACACCTAGGGAAGGAAGCAGAGGAGGGTCGCCATTTGCTCAGATTCGCAGAGCGAGCCCTATGCGGGGAACATCACTAGTGCCTCACTGAGCCCAGGTGGCCAGGCCCTTGGGTGTCTGAATCTTGGCACAAGCTGTCTCCTGCTCTGGAGCAGAGGCGAGTTACAGGTGTTGTCCAGCCACCTTACAGGCTCATGGTGTCCTGGGAACTGGCCAGATTTCAGCCAGTTGCTCAAAAAGAAAAGCTTTGTGTCCTTACATCCTTACATCCCTAGAATGTGACAGCCCTCTCCTCCACCCCTTGTTGCGTGCCAGACACTTTCTTGGTACAAGGCCATGCTGTCCTCGGAGCCAGGTATGATGGTTTGAAAGAAAATGCCCCCCAAAGGGAGTGGCACTATTAGGAGGTGTGATCTTTTTGGGGGAAGTGTATCACAGTGGGGGCAGGCTTTGATTTGTGACTTGGATTTCCTGCCTGGCTATAACCTGACTCACCAAAGGCCAGAACAGCTTCTTTATTAACCAATCATAGCAACACATAGTCACAGCATACAGAAAGATATCCCTTAGCGCTACTAGGTCTCCTGCTGAGAAAGGCAGACAGGTTTGTCTTGCTAGCAGGCGTCCTATTAAAAGATAAACAGGTTTCAGGTGTAAGTTTTTACTATTCCTTTATTTAAAAGAACTTGGTTTGCAATGACTGCTCTCAGCAATAACTACTCATGTCTCTGATTAATGATTAGAGGGAAAGAAAAAGGTTCAACGTTTATGTTCTGAGGGTCTAAGGAAGTGTTCTAAGGTAAATACAAATTGTAAAGTTCTGAGGATGTGAAAGCTCAGGTAAGTTGTGAGGGTCTAAAACGTGTAAATGTAAGTTAGAAAGGTATAAGGAGGTGATCTAAGGGATGTAAAAAAGAGAGAAATGTTTCAGATTTCTTTCCCCCTCTATGCTATTGTTACACTAAGATTCAAAGGTTCAGTTTTAACATTGATCAATGGAGTTCTGAGAATCTGGGAAAGCACTGACTACTACTTTCAGTCACAAGCTCAAGATTTTAGATTTCCTTTGGCTGTCTTCTAAGTATAGACTTAAAGGTGCTTCTTTTTGGGCTAAAGACATCTCTGTCCAATCTATATAGCTAGCCCTCTGGACAGAGAAAAAAGTGTTAATGCTTTTTAACCCAGAGCTGTAGCTTTTGTTATGACTCAAAGATGTGCATCTACTCCAGCTGTTTTACAGACACCTCTTAGCTGCTTTTTCTACAGTGTGGATTTTAGCACAGATTACGAACAGTGGTAATGCTACTATAATTTTTTGTAAACTAAAGATCCATGTAAGCATCAGGGAGTCAAGGGAGTCATAAACTTGAGTCTACCTGTCACAGGTCAAATGGACTCCAGATAAGTACTTCTGTCACGTCAACTAACAGCCTGAGTTTCCCTGCCTACTGCCTTTTCCTGAGGGGGGAAGCTCCAAATGTAAGATTTTTCCTTTAAGTTTCTTAACTTTAACTTCTGTGCCTAGTCTATATCTGTCTCAGCAGATTTCCACTTGGCTGACACCATCCAGAATCATCTACAGACTATAAACTACTCCAAACAGCTACAAGCCCTGGACTTGCTGAAAGCTGATGTAAACCAGTCCAGTCGACGTGATGGCTCTCTGTCTCTTCAGCTGGGTCAGTGAACCAGAAGCTTCTGGTGAATGCCCCATTGTCTGAACCCCCTCCTGGCTTTTGACTAGCATCCCAGCCTTCCTGGGTCCTGACAACAGCATTCTAATTTCAGCAGGAAGGAGTTACAGAAGAGAGTACATAGCCCCTTACCCTCTACAAAAGACTGAAATGTTAGGTCGAAAGGAAACTCCCCAGCAAAGGGGACAAAATGACTATCAACAGTGCCTATTGACAGGAAAGGCACCGGTTAAAACCAAATAGAGCCAGATCTATCAACAGTAGATTCGTTAGTTGAAGTTCTTCAGGGTGATAGGGTACTTAACCTGCTCTATGTAGAACAAGGAGGTTATTGTATGGCTTTAAGAGAAAATTGTTGTTTCTATACAAAGCCACCCTTGAACCATTAGAGATAGTCTGATTGTACTTAAAAAATGCAAAAAAGGGGGACCTGAGATGAAATAAATGACTGACCCCCAGTCTCATTTTCATGCTCCTCCTAGACAGTGACTCTGATGTCAGCCATCACAGGGCCTTTGGCCCTTCTGCTTCTTCTAATTACACTTGGCTCTTAATCATTAGTGCCTTAACTAGATACATAAATTCCCATCTGGGTGCCATTAAGCTGGTGGTTCTTAGATCCCAATATAAACAGGTACCCACCACAGAGTCAAGGACTTGAATCAGGATACAACTCGAGTGGGGTTATATGAGGGCTAAAGTTATGTTTTAAGATTAAATTGCTCTGCTTAAGAGATCTATAGAACAAAAAAACACATCTAACCTGTAAGCCCCACTTGTCCAAGGACAGATAACTTCCTGGAATGCTGTGGGCATTCATGTAATATATGAATGTACATGTAATATAACAAGCCACGTGTTTCCACTTTTGTAAACAGCCTTGGTTGCCCCGACTGCTCAGGATGTGCTTGATCATACATAGGAGGAGGTAGGTAGGCAGGAAGCATGTCAGGATGTGTGCTTGCCCCCATTTGGATGAAGGTGGGAAGTACATAGCTTATAAAGGTTTAGACTTTGCAAGACTCTGGCTAATGTAGTTCAGGACCATACTCTGGGAATCCCAGTTATGGACCTGGCCAGTGTCCATCATCCTGGCCACTATTTAATAGAGCTTGCTTCAAATTTGGTTAAAAAATGTGGTAATACTCTTTTTCTCTCACAGTGGGATTAACACACACCCCTGGGTGTATCTATGATGGTGTTTTCTGAGAGATTTAGCTAAGCAGGGAACTCACCTGAATGTGGGTGGCAACACCAAATGGGCTGGGGTCCCAGCCTGAATAAGTAGAAGAAAGCGAGCTGTGCATCAGCTTTCATCTACTTCCTGACCATCCTGCTTACTCCCCTGCTGCCGTGAACATCCCTGACATGATGGGCTGCATCACCAAACAGCCGAAGGAAACCTTCCTTCCTTCCTTCTACTCAAGAAAGTACTCTTAGAAGTATGCTTACACTTCTTTGTACTTTCGTCAGGCATTTGCTCATGGCAATGAGAAAAGTGGCTGACACACTCTGGGGTCTAGTTTGCTTTTCCTAATGAATGAGAATCAGGAAACTTCTAACAAACTAACAACTAATAAAACCGAAATTGTCTACAGAGGGCTGGGGAGAAGTCTCCGTGAGCAGAGTGCTTGCTTCATCAGTGTGAGATCTGGAGTTTGGATCCCCAGAACCCAGGGAAAGGGGACGTATAAAGGCCTTCTGTAATTCCAGCCCTCAGGAGGGGATCCTTGGGGCAAGTTGGGTAACTAGACTAAATCATATTGTCAAGCTCTGGGTCCAGCAAGAGCCCCTGCCTCAATAAAAAGTAAAGAATGGTCAGAGAAGACACTCAACATCGACAGTGAGCCTCTACACACCCACACACACATGTGTACCACACCCACTTAAACACACTTTTAAAAATTACCTACAGAGAAGATGTAGATTTTCCTAAAGACAAGAAGAATACTAAAAGCAATGAATGAGGGGGCCTGAAAAGACAGTTCAGGAGTTAAGAGCACCTACTGCTCTTAGGGAGAGTTCAGATCTCAGCACCCACTGGGTGGCTCACAGTTGCCTATAACTCCAGCTCCAGGGGATCCAACACCCTCTTCTGGATTTCTCTGGAACTGTATTCATGCACATATACTCATACAAAGACACATACATATACACATAATTTGAGGGGGGTGGTGTTTCAAGATAGGGTCTATGTAGCTCTGGCTGTCCTAGAACTCACTATATAGACCAGGCTGATCCCGAACTCACAGAGATCCACCTGCCTCTGCCTCCCAAGTCCTGAGATTAAAGGCATGCACCACTATTCCCAGCTTATATACACATAATTAAAAAATTTAAAATATGATTTTTTTAATGAGGGCCAAGGATGTGGTTCAGTTGGTAGCCTAGCATGCACAAAGCCCTGGATTCTAATCCCCAGCACTGCATAAACTGGGCCTGGTGGTGCATGCCTTTCATACCAGCATTTGGGAGGTGGTGGCAGGAAAATCAGAAGTTCAAGGCCATCGTCCTCAGCTACACAGTGAGTTCAAGGCCAGCCTGGAATACACAAGACCCTGTATCAAAAGACAAAACAAGAGTCGGGGGAGATGATATAGTGGTTAAGAGTGTGTGTTATTCTTGCAGAGGACCTGAGTTTGGTTCTCAGCATCCAGCTCAGGTGCCTCATGACCACCTGGAACTCTGGCTCCAGGAGACCTGACACCCTTTTCTGGCCTCTGCAGGCACCTGCACTCATGTGCACATACCCACACACACAGACACATATACACATAATTTTAAAATAATAATAAAGACAAATCCTTTGAAAAAATAAACAAGAGCAACCACAAAAGAGATGTTCTTGCTTAAGACCAGGTGCTTGCAATCCTGAGGTTTACCATCTCAGCATTTCTCTCCTCCCAGGTCTGAACAGTGGCCTCATAAACCACCTGAGAAAGGCATTTACACAAGAAAATCTTTAAAGCAAGAAAAATAAACCAGCTCACATGTTTTCCTTAAATTTAAACTTTTCTTGAAGTCTATGCTTCACTTAAACGTTGTTGTAAATGACGTCCTTTGAGAAACGTAACTAAGAATTCCTGAGGCTCTAACACAGCCCCAATCTCTCTCTGCAGACCTCCACGGGAACTCCCACCAGGCCTCGGGATTGTGCACTACTGTTCCCTACGGGATGCTCCATTTAAATACTTAACAAACTCCCTAACTTAGGGAAGCCAGGGATCCAGCCTCACCTGTTGGGGACGGGGCTGCTGGTGGCTGAGGGGCTGTCTCCTGGCTGCTGCTGACAGAGGCAGTGTCTTGGTTCCTGATGATTTGTCTGAAATCCCGCCGTTCCCTGCACTGAAAGGCAAATGAACTGCAATTTGATGTTTTCTTCCCACGCCCAGCATCTCTGCAGTTCCACTCTGGCGCTCTCTCATGTCCAGCCCTCCTCTCTCTGGACTGAGGCTTGGAGGTTTACCTACAGTTATATCTTAGTTGTTGGATTGAGTTTATGTTAAAGTAACTTTTACAACTTTTTTTTTTTTTTTTTTTGAGACAGGGTTTCTCTCTGTAGCTTTGGAGCCTGTCTTGGAACTCACTCTGTAGACCAGGCTGACCTCAAACTCACAGAGATCCGCCTGCCTCTGCCTCCCGAGTGCTGGGATTAAAGGCGTGCGCCACCACGGACCGACTTAAAACTTCTTTATTACACTTTTTGTACTCAGCAATGTTTTCAATCAATCAGATTTTGTCTGTTTGCTTGTTTGTTTGAAACAGAGTGTCTCTATTATCTATTCCTGGCTGTCCTGGAACTCGCTACGGAGACCAGGCTGGCCTCCAACTCACAGATATCCACCTGCCTCTGCCTCTCCAGTGCTGAGATAAAAGGAGTGGGCTACCACTGCCTAGCGCAAATTTCTTCAACTGGGTGTAATGGAGCACACCTTTAACCCAGTACTCAGGAGGCAGAGGCAGGAGGGTCTCTATGAGTTTGAGGCCAGCCTGGTCTCTATAGTGAGTTCCAGGACAGCTAGGGCTACATAGAGGCCCTGTCTCAAAAAACCAAAGTAATACATTGGTGGAAACATCAGGTAGGCAGGAAACTACAAATCAGGCAACCTCTGTTTCAGGGGTCAGAGGCTCTCTGATGACATTCTTAGTTTTCAGGTTGGTGGCTGTTAATACATTCCAAGGGTTTTACCTGATAGTCACAAGGGTATTAGGCCAGACACAGAGGCAGGTGATGAAAAGCTACTGAGCGAGTAAAGGTAATTTGCCTGTGGATCAGTAGCATTCCAATTTTCTGCGATCATGAAGTTCCATTCAGTCAGTCAGCCTTGTAAAATCTTCAACACAGACTTGATCTGGAAGCTTTAGTTCACACTACAAAGCCCAGGCTGGCCTCCAACTCCTGACAGTACCAGTGCCTCAGCCTCCCGTGTCCAGGGTCACACCAAATTCACACACTTGGCTTAGATCATTCTTACTCTGTCACAGTAAAGAAGGTTCTTACAGAGACAATGACTATGTTTATGGTCGCGAGCATGCTTCCGGGACAGCCAGAATACTACACTCTCAAGATCACGGTCAGAAAGACCCTGTCCCACTCTGTGAAAAGACGCCCACAGGATGAGGTGTCTGCACCCCACAGGATGAGGACTCCACTCTGCAGGGACAGGAGGCACTGCCTGGCCCAAAGGCTTTGAGACAAGCATGCCTCTAGGGTCAGAGGACAGCTGGGCTTGCAGGTGTTGCTGGGAGGCTGACACCCTGGAGACTCCTGGAGATTCTAGATGCCTTGAAGTAGGGCAAGGGAGAGTCCCAGGGGCAGTCCCCACAGGCCCTTAGGTGGGAATCCTGGGGTTTCCCTGCACAGAATCAGGAGCCCCACCCCTTGGCTTAGGTGGGGTGTGAGGCAAATCGGAGCTAGATGGGGAGCTGCAGTGGAAAAACTTCTTAGGCAGCTAGGGAGCTTCCTCCTGGCCCTCCTTGATCCTCCCTCCTTCCCCTCCCGCCCTCTGCCTGCTCTTCCTGCGGAGACAGCTGGTGGAAACTCCTCTTCCTTCATTTTCCGGAGCGTGACTCAGCCAGGCAGCTTCTCCTCCACCCCCACTGCCACCCCCAGCTGGGGCTCCTCCCCAGGGGCTCCCCAGAACTGGCCCCTGTCAATTCCAGTCAATTCCATGTGTGAAGCCCTGCTGAAAGTCCCTTCCAGACCTCAGCCAGGGAGGAAAAGGGCACCTGAGCAGCCTCCTGGAGAGGAGCCACCAGCCCTCCTGATGGGTGCCTTGAAGAAGCCGCACAGAGGTGTGGTGGCGCTTCAGGCGACCACCCTGATTCAGGCGAGGGCTGAGTGAAAAAGAGCAGTCAGGCCAAGAAAGGCAGGAGCTCAGGGAGGAGTTTCCGGAAAGCACAAGGAAGCCAGAAAGCCCTGGAAGTTTTCACAAGCAGGAGGTGAGGCCACTGTGGAATGCTGCAGGGAGAGGCAGACTGATCTTGACCCCAGCTGCAGAATGAGAACCTTCCTCACCCTTCATCTCCTGCCCACCATCCCACCCAGACAGCCCTGGAAAACATCGGCAGAAACCGTCCTATGGTCAAACCCTTCCCCTAGGCCCAGTGCTGAAGGTGACAGGATCCTAGAACCCAGGCCGAGGCACCCAGCCTGAGTCACCCGTCCCCACCCTGTGAAGTCCACTTGTGGCGGGCCTGTGCCAAAGTTGTGCCCAGAGGACCAGCTAAGAGGCCCTCTGCCGGGAGGCACTTACAAGCCCAGTCGGATCCTGTTGCCGCCCTGGCGTTGAGCTGTGGCCCCTCTCATGCCCCATCCCCAAGGAAGTTCCCTAACAGCTGTATTGGAGGCTTGTATCCAGCTGGGCACTCCCAAGTTATGTCAACTTCAAAGTCTCCTCCCTGCCAGCCACTCCCATCTCCAGCCTCAGTTTCCCTATTTGTAGTCAGGAATAACAAGATGCCCTGCTGTCCTGACTGCTGAGAATATGAGGCTTTGACAACGAGGCCTGTGCCACCAAAGCCCAGATCAGCGATAACCAGATGTGGCTTCTGCCTTTGAGCAAGCCCTTAGCCTCCAGGACCCCAAGTTCACTTGTCCATGGAGAGGTGGCCACATCTGCTGGGCAGAGCCATTCCTGAGACCCAGTGCCTGTCACTGAGTGCTGAGGACCTGCGACAAGCTTGTACCACTGAGCAGGGTGGATGGAGAGAGTGCCTGCTCCTATTCTGGACTTGACGAGTTAGCCCATGACCAGACAAGAGCAGACTACAAAGCAAGGTCTGCTGTGTCCTCTGGTTCTGTTTTTCCAGAACCAGGCCTGACAAGGGCTGCAGGGAAATACGTCACTCCCAAGGAACCTCAGGCATTCTGGCTGTACTTCAAGAATCACAGGCTAAGAGGAGGGAGGACTGAGACCCTGAGGGAAGACAACGTAGTAGATAACATTACTACCTTGTCTCACCTCAGCCAGCTGACCACAGTGCCGGCCCCCAGTATCTCCAGAGTCTCCTCCGGCCTCAGACCGCCTCTCTGCTCCCTTTATACCAGTTGAGAACTGGTGACCCAGCTCTCACACCAGCCATTCTCCCTCCTTTTATGCTAAGACTCAAACTCACTCACGCCTAGCAATCTGCCATTTGACCGTTCCCCAGCTCTGCTTCTGGCCTCTGTCTGTCTGTCCCACTTCAGCTGCTCATCAGCAGGTCACAAAGCAGGGCCTTTCCCCGGCTTCTGCTCTTGGAATGAATCTGCCCTTTCTTTCCCACTGATTCAGCCCCTGGCTTGTGCCTTCCATGAGCCCCATCTGAAGAGTTCCAGCTACCCCTACACTGGACTTCAGCCAAGTCCTTAACTGGGCTCCTAGTCACTTTTTCTGCCTCTACCTGGCCTTGATTGACATCTTGGCCGTTTTCCTTGGCCATAGCTGGGCAGGGCCTGAAGGACTTGACACACATCTCCAGGTGGCTCTCCAGCAGCCTCTGGAGACTAGAAGCTGGGTTGCTATCATCATGTTCTAAGGCCTAAGAGGCCGTAGCTCCCAGCTTCCAGCTCCCAGTATCCTAGGTGCCTGCTTGAGGCCAAACCTCTCATCAGGGAGAGAGAGACGGCCTAGACCATTGAGCACACAACCAGCGGGGCACTTCCTGCCTCTGAGAACTCCCTTGGCAGTCTGAAGCCTGGGGGCAGGAGCTTCTGTAACCTGGCACAGAGTGGTGCCTCAGTGGTCAGTCTGTGCCTGCCCTCCCCCATCCCACGATCCAGCAAACCACAAGTATGACTGCAGCAGAAGGGTGGGAGATGATTCAGGCCCTGAGTCAGCAGCTTCCAGAAAAGGAGACAGCTATCCCTTCACCAACACAGGAAGGGCGCTCAGCCCTGTTAGCCATGTCAGTGCTGCTCAAATACAAGTGCAGGGGCCCTGAAACACACACACACACACACACACACACACACACACACACACACACACACACACTGCTCATCACCAGGGCCTGGACAGTGTGGGGAGAAAAGTTAACACTGTGAGGTGGCGTCTCTGGACTGAAGACCTCCTCTTTGGCCTCACTGACCACAGACCACTCAGCAGCCCCCTTGCCAAGGATACCCTGCAAATGCTTGAGACAGCGTAGAGGAGACTTGAGAAGGGAAAGGGCCCGCTGCTTTAGTTCTGACCTTCACCATTTACTGACTGACACACAGAAATTCTGATAGAATTGAGAACTCCACCTGCAAAAAATCCGCCCTGTCCTTCCCAGAAACATTACAGAGCAGATTGTTAAAGGGGCCAAGAAACTGGTCCTCCAGTCCAGCTTCCTCTTGTCCTAGGTAAGTAGGGTCTCTGACTGAGGTTTTATCTCTTCAAAGACAGAATTCTGTGGAGAAGAAAAAGGAATAGGGGCCTTCAAGATGGCTCAGCAGGCAGACTGACACCCTGAGTTCAGTCCTAAGGACCCTGATGGAAGGGCACAACTGACTCCCATGAGTTGTCCTCTGGTCTCTGCACACGCACTGTGGCGTGTGTGTGTGTGTGTGTGTGTGTGTGTGTGTGTGCATGCAGCCATACATGCAAACAAATTAATGTGAAAAAATTTTCTTTTAAGAAAAAAAATGGGCCGTGCCATGGTGGTGCACACTCAGGAGGCAGAGGCAGGTGGATCTGTGTGAGTTCGAGGCCAGCCTGGTCTACAGAGCGAGATCCAGGACAGGCACCAAAACTACACAGAGAAACCCTGTCTCAAAAAACCAAAAGAAAAAAAAATGGGACCGGGGAGATGGCTCAGCAGTTAAGAATGTGTGTACTGTTCTTCCTGAAGATCAGTTCAGGTCATTGAACCACAATGGGTGGCTCATGAGAGCCTGAAGCTGCAGCTCCAGGGCATCCATGCTTCTGGTCTCCGAAGGCACATGCACATCCTATCCTCCTTCCCCCTCCCCACACACACACAATATAATTTAAATAAAAGAAGTATTTTTTAAAAGATAGGCCAGCACGTACATTCCTGCCTCTCAGCTTAGCTGCAGATAAAGTAATTCCTAGCCTTGGATGGCACAGGTGGTCACTGAGGCGCTTGGAGGCAGCCTTGTCCTGACGTCCACACTTGACGCTTTTCAAGGACCTCCTGTCCTTCTGCTTTGACTGTAAGTTCACTAGCTTTGTTTTACTTTGACTCATCCTGAAAGTATTTTCTGCGGCAGAGTCCGAGGAGCAGGGTGCCTCTGACCGGAGCCCCGGCTCTAAGGGGGCGCAGGCTCCGCAGCCAGCACCGGCCTTTCCTGCTACTGACAGTACACTGACTCACTCAGCAAACATCCTGACTTCTTGAACCAAGCACCGGAGGGGCAAACACCATAAACTGCTGCCAGAGACGGGAAGGGAAGGGGGAGTGCCGTCGTCCCCACAGAAGGAAAATAGAGCTTGTGAGGAGGGCCTAAAGGGTTAGCCAGCCCTTCACACCCTACTCCAGCATGGACTTTCTGAGTGTCTATCTGTTGGACAGAGAAGCGTCATCACTCCAAGTGTAAAGAAGAAGTAGATCAGGCAGTGGCTCCATCACAACCGGGGTCTGGTGCAGGGCGTGGGGTGGGATGCCCAGGAAGGGCTCACTGTGAAAAGGCTCAGTACAGCATCCAGCACCTGCCCACCTCACCCACGGGACCCTGGGGCTCAGCACACAGATTTCCTAAAGCCCAGTGAATTGCAGCATCGGGTGCTGCCACTGTCCCTCTCTGAATCCTGATATCACAGGTAATGAAGTGACACCAGTTTCATTCACAAATAAGGCCAAGGTAATATGGTGTCAGCAGAAAAACAGGAGTGAGACACCAGCTGGAGAGACAGCAAGGATGCTGCAGGTGGAGGGAGGGAGCAGTAGATACGTTCAGGCCCAGGAAGAGGACTTGAGAGAAGGACATAACAGAGCCGCATCCCAGGCACAGAGTGCTGCCAGCTACAGCATCAGGGACGAGCCTCCAATTCGAGTCTCAAAACTGTCTCTGCCTGGAGAACTAAGATACAAAGGACCCTTTCCCCTGAAAGTAAAGCTCAGAGGTGGCTGGGGCAAGGCAGAGGCAAGCCATGTATTACCTTGGGATGAGCAGGTGGGTGCAGTGTATAGGGACCTGGGGCAGGACCTGGAGGTGCCTGTCAGGCAGGTAAGGAATGATCCAGACCAGTATTCACCCACGAACAAGGCAGGGGGTCCCATCAAGCTGGGAAGCAAGCTTCATGAGGGGCAGTCACAGCTTCCTGTCTAGCAATAAGACTGGAGGACTGACGTTATATAAGAACTAGATGTTCTCAACTCACTTCATTCAGGCTGTGCATTGGGCAACCAGCCCAAGCCCCGGGAAAGCCAGAGTGGCTGCTGGCCAGCACCCCAGCACAGGGGTATTAGCAGTCATGCAACAACACCCTTGTTTTTTTTTTTTCCCCAGGCCATCCTAGGATCAGTGTGAAGAGGAAGTCAGCAAACCCTGGGGTTATCTGGAACTCACTGGACTTTGTTTAGATGTGGGGGTATGTCCAGTGGCTCAGCATCACTCAGGAAAGTTGGTACAGCACTCAGGGCCAGACCAAGAAGGGACCATCCCTCCCGTGGGTCCCCGTGTACTCTGTAAAGCAGGGATCTCGGTGCCCAGCTCACCGGGGCTGAGAGGTTCAAAAGAGCTGGGGTTTGCTGAGAGGTGACAGGACAGCCAAGTGCTTATGTGGATGGGTGTGGTTGTCCCCTGAAGATTAATCACAGGTAACCAAGTAACCGACTTAGATCTGTGATTTAAATGAAATGAAATGACAGTGTTAGCTTGCCTTTGTAGACAATATTAGAGTTTTTTGTTAAATTTATGTAGTGTGTGTGTGTGTGTGTGTGTGTGTGTGTGTGTGTGTGTGTGTGTGTTGGTGTGTACTTTCTACAGTGTGTGTAGATGGAGTCAGAGGACAACTTTTGGGAATAGGTTTTCTCCTTCCAATACGTGAGTTCCACTCATCAGGCCTTGTGGCAATGCCTTTACACATTGAACCATCTCAATGACCTATAGTAGGATTTTTCTTTTCAGTTTTATTTGTTTATTTATTTTTATTTATTTATTTTTGGTTTTTTTAGACAGGCTTTCTCTGTGTAACTTTGTGCCTTTCCTGGAACTCACTCTGTAGCCCAGGCTAGCTCACAGAGATCCGCCTGGCTCTGCCTCCCGAGTGCTGGGATTAAAGGCGTGTGCTACCACCACCTGGCTTAGTTTTAATTTTTTAAATTTAATTTCATAGCTGTGAGTGTTTTGCCTGTATGTGTGCATATATAGACCACATTTCCGGGCCTGGTGCTTGTGGAGGTCAGAGCCTTTGTAACTGGAGTTAAAGATGGTGTGAACCACCATGTAGGTACTCTGCAAAAGCAACAAGCACTCTTCCCACCAAGCTGTCTTTCTAGCTCCCCGTAGTAGGACTCTTAAAGGGACTTGAGACTCACTCTATTTGATGTCAGGTCTGATGCTTGCTGTGCTGGCAAGATAGGTCACGTGTATTTCAATCGTGAATACATCTGAAAATTGAAGTAAAGCCCTGGAGAATGATTGATAGAGTTTACTGGGTTAGTAAGCAGAATAATAGGACTGGTCCAATAAAGAGCCGTAACGTGACTCTGAGTGTGCTGCTGCAATAAAGTGAGTGTCAACCTTGAAAACTCATAGGTGAGGTAAGCCTGGATCCTAAAAGATACAGTGACCCGAGACAGGGAGCAAGAGCAGGTGTAGGGGCAGAATAGTTGAGGTGCTCTATAACCACTGGATGACCTCTTGATATCCCCCCATTAGCCACATGGCATAGCTCTCTTCCTATCCTACAGACTGGGGTG